>BHFT01042975.1:0-33750 GCA_004320025.1 Laticauda laticaudata
AAAATAATAAATATATAAAGATGTATTCTTTTCTTATTATATCTACAAAATGATTTTAGGATATGGGATGATAATATGAACCATCATAAAACAAATTAAGTAAAATATGATTATTTCATAAAACATGAATAAATAAAAGTATGGTCAAATGATTAATAATGATATGAATGTATTTAATATTTGATTGAATATACGAGAGTATATACAATGTAATTGTAATTGAAGATCATGAAATGGAAGCACAAAACAATTTGTAAACCAACCGGCACACTGTATGTATATATATGGAGGATGGCTTGATGTTTTTATGTTTTTATGTTTTGTTTGTTTATATTTGTTTTAAAAACCAATAAAAAAATTTTTTTAAAAAAAAGGGACGCACAATCTAAAATCTTAAAATCATTTGAATCTCCAAGAAATTTGGAGTGTGGTTCCCAAAGATCTTTTAAAAGTGCTACCCAGTTATAACTTTTAATATGACACAAGATAAAATATTAAATAAAATACTATTATCTAGGATCTATAGTTGATTCGCTCTTTCTACAACCAGATCTGGCTTGATAAATGATGTACCTGATGGTATAATGACACAGGAACACATACAGTTCCTTATACAACAGTTATTCAAGGCAGCAAAGGACTCAGTTGTGGCACATATATCTCACATTGTGGGTGATGTTATAGGATGTGGTCCAAATGTATCCCAAGGTAAAATAAAGTTATATTTAGTTTTTGTCTTGATCTAAACCACTGCTTTTTGGTCTCAGCTGCCTGCATAATACTCAGACAGGTATTATAGAAGGGTGTGAAGATAAGTTAAGACTCAGTTACTGAAAAAATAGGTCTGACACCACCTGGCCCTAGAGCGACTCCTCTAAAGCTCCGGATCAGTGGTGGGATTCAGCCAGTTCTCACTGGTATGACCAAACCGTAGTTAACTGCTTATGCAGTTTGGAGAACAGGCTAAAAATAAAGTGCAAGAGAGGGGTTTTTTTCTCTCTATCCCTTCAGTTAATAGCTCCAGGCAGGCAGCCAAGAACCACTTAACAGTTGCAGCTGGAATACAGCTGATACATGCTGAATCAAGTTAATAAATAACAGAAACTGACAGGATTAGGGCAGGGAAACCCATCAGCCACCCATCTAGGGATGGGATTAATATCTTTCTTTCAGTAAAAAGGACAAGATTGCAAACATTTTCATTATAAAGAGTATTAAGTAACACTTCTGTGATCAGCTGATACTCTCTGGAGTAACCCAAGACCTTTTATAGCTGCTGCAGTGTTGGCTACTTCTTGTTTCTTCCTAGGGGAAAAGATACAGGAGGGTACAATGATGCAGCTTAATCATACAGGCCATGAATTTAATGCATGTGTGGTCCAGCCAGCTGTATTGCTTCTGCTGTGAAGCACCCAATTTAGAACANGCTGTATTGCTTCTGCTGTGAAGCACCCAATTTAGAACATAGAGAACATAGAATAATAGAGTTGGAAGGGTTAATGGTTTTTGAAAGCATGCCCAGGCTTTCAATTAGCATGAGTGCCTGGTCTTAGTTTTCCTCTCAGGTGCTGTGTTTGCTTTGGGGTTGATTTTTTTTTTCAAAAAAGGGGAAATGGCTGTTTTAAGTTTTGTGCATTGTTTTAGTGGTTCCTGGCACTGTCTTTTTGTGGTGTACTTCCCTCACTCTTTTTGAAAGCCTCTAGTGATGGAGCACCCACAACTTCTGAAGACAAGCTATTCCATTGGTTGATTTAAATTTCTCGTTATTCCTAGGTTGCTTCTCTGTTTGGTTAGTTTCCATCCATTGTTTCTTGTGCTTTTTGGTGTTTTGGAAAATAGACTGACTCCCTCATTTTTATAGAAATTTCCTGACAGTTAGAAAAATTAATCAGTGGAACAACTTGCCTTCAGAAGTTGTAAATACTCCAACATAGGAAGTTTTAAAGAAGAGATTGGATAACCATTTGTCTGAAGCCTTATGCCTGCTTTTCTAACTAACAATACTCTGAGTTGAGCTGACAGTGGGACTTGAACTCATGGTCTCCTCTCCTAGTACCTCAACCACTAGACCAAACTGGCTCTCCTTAGTTAGTGCTGGAGTTTCTCTGTTAGTACTTCAGTTCTCTGCCCTAATGATTGAGTGGGCGTGGCCAACTTGATTGGTCTCACCCCTAGGAAATTTCTCCTAAGTCCAACTCACAATAAAATAGCACTGTTCTAATATTTAGAATAGAATAGAATAACAGAGTTGGAAATGACCTTGGAGGTTTTCTAATCCAACCTCCTGCTTAGGCAGGAAACCATACACCACTTCAGACAAATGTTTATGAGGGAGTCATTATTTCCCAAAGCACCAAAAGACACAACAAGAAACAATGGATGGAAACTAACCAAAGAGAGAAGCAACTTAGGACTAAGACATAAGGCATACAGTCCTACAGTCAAGGAAGGCTCAAGATATGTGTCAAAACTATTGTCCTGAACAAATCTCAGAGCATCCAGGACTCCAGGAATACTTCATTAAAATGGCACCCAAAGATGAACTGCTGAGAGAATGCCTGAGAGAACAGGCATAAACATGGAAGCAAGATCAAGCAGAGGAGTACTATGACAAGACAATACCCTGCATAGGATGTGCCATCCATCCATGGATTGCTGAGATGACAGACACTGGGAAATCCTATTCGTGGATGAAAAGGCCTTGACTAAAAAACAACACTGAGGCACTTAAAAAACAGGCACTAAGCACCAAATCCATAGAAACAGAGGTCTACCACAGTAGACAGAAACTTAGGTGCAGATTATGCAGAGAAGCCTCAGAAACAGTCCAACACATACTAGCAAGGTATAAGATGTAGGCATACACTGAACGCCGTAACCGAGTAGCTGGTATTGTGTATAGGAACATCTGCACGGTATGGGCTAGACCCTCCCAAGTTTAGATGGAGATTGCACAAAAGACTGTGTAGAATAACAGGGCTAAGATCCTATGGAACTTCCATCCTAGCCAAACAAGCAAACATCATAGTAGACAAGAACCAGAAGTAGCATTGGTGATCAATGTAATGATGCCAAGCAATATCAGGAAGAAGCAGTATGAGATGCTAGACCAGAGTCTGAAGGAGGAACTGTAAAGGATGTAGAAAGTAAAATGGTGATAGAAATACTCAGGAATGTGACTGCTACATGGGGATACTTGGCTCCAACAGATCCCAGGAACAACATCAGGGTTCTCTATCCAGAAGAATGCTATGTTAGGAACATGTAAGACACTTCATGGAACCCTCAAATTCCAAGCCCTCAGGTAAAAGAGCTGAAATTCAAGAAGACACATTCCACTAAGATCATTAGTTTAGTTTTATCATAATTGATCTTAAAAAAATGTTTATCGCATTAAGAAGCAAAAATATATAATGTCTTCTCGAACCTATCAAAGTTTCAGAGAGAATACTATACTATCCATATGTAGGAGTATTATGATGTTTACATTTGGGTGGGTGGTAGTCTAAATTGTCCAGGTTAGCAATCAGTGTGGTAATGGATAACTTAAACAACAGTGGAGCTAGGATGCAGTCACACCTAACACCTCCAAAAGTGGGAATTTCTTGAATAAGATGTTCTTGGATATTGAATATTTATTTATATTTATTTATTTATTCAATTATTTATTGAATATTTATTGCATTCTTTCATTAAATTACTCACTCCCATTGAACCCAAAGCTACTTGTCAATAGAAATATGTACAATAATCCGTGGAATAGTCTTAATCAGCTGGTGGAGGAAGGAGATCTAAGGCAAGGCATTACAATTGTACATGAATGAGCCATGTAAAATTCAGTAATATTATACACAGAGCTGTTTGACATGGTGTATCCCTCACTGCACTTCTGCACATGTAGCAACTTCTGTAGCAATATGAAATTAATCATGTACAATTAATATCAACATTAATATCAGCATTAATATCAACATTATTTCTAAACAGCTATCACTCATTAGGTTCATAAAAATAGTTGTCCAATGAATAGAAACAAATGCAAGAGGCAAATTGCTTGCTTGCTTGCTTGTTTGTTTGTTTGTCTATGTATCCTGCCTTTATTACTTTTACAAATAAGTCAAGGTGGTGAACATATCCCACAGATTTTCCTCAGGGGTGGGGTTGGAAATGCCTCTCTTTTCCTGCTTTTTCAACCTCAGCTGTGCCGCGCAAAGCAGCTGAGGTTGAAAAAGCAGGAAATAAAGGACAGGTAAGAGCCCAGGCGGGTGGATGGGGCAAACAGCAGCAAACACAGAACCGCTTTGGTGTCTGCTGTTCTTCAGAGCTACTGGCTCTATAGAACCAGGCAGAACTGGTAGCATCCCACCCCTGATCTTCCTCCTCATACTTTCCCCACAAGATCCTGTGAGTTGAGTTGAGTTGAGAGAGAATGATTGGCCCAAAGTCACCCAGCTGGCTTTCATAGCTAAGGTTGAACTTAATCCATGGTCTCCTGCTTTGTAGCCTTGTGCTTTAAACACTAGATCAAAGTGGCTCTCATTTTTGGTAGTTTACATATGAATAGCAATAATTATATTATAATTATATATCCTTCCCTACACATATTTTCAATCTGGCAAAACTGATTTTTCAAGAATAGCATGCATGCATTTCAAGTATCCTTGGGTAAGACCCCACTAAATTCAGTTTAGCTGACTGAATTTCATTATTACAAATAGCATTAAAGTAGAGCAAATATTATGTAACGCCCAAATAAAGGGCAGGGGTAAAACACACAAGAGTTTACCACATAAAACAGGCAACCAGGTTGTGAATTAATGATTCTGTTAGCTTCTAAAATGGAGAGTTTGATATTATTATTTTTCCCCTTAACTCCAGCTATCTAAGGCACAACTGAAGATTAAAACAGTCTCCTTTATTATAATAAAGCAATAAAATTGCTCTATTGCAATTGTTTTGTTAGATCTGCAATATCCAATTTACACAGATTAAAAGAAATACCAGATATAGTATATTTCTTTTTGTGTTACATGGGGAATTCTAGTGTAACTTCAGCCACACTCGTGTGTGAAATTTGTATATGTGATTTGGGGTCTTCTAAGAATATTTTTTATTTAAGAATATATCTTTGTTCTTGCATATTGAAATTGAGATTATTGCATAATAGGAAGGTTTGTGCAGATAATTTTCACTGAGGTTTATTCAGACAAAGGGTTAAGCTCTTCCTATCCTGCAATTCCATAGGAAATATGCTAGCCAAACATGCTTTGTTTTGATTGTCTGATCTTATCACGGTTTTAAAAATTACATCCTTTACATTTAAACTATGTATTATTTTACAAAAGTAATCTCATCTTGATACACAATGCTCTCTTATGCCTCTTGATCACATGTAGTAATATCACTTTGTCATATAACTCACATCAACTCAAAGCACACAGGCTAGTGGATATAAGAGCAGTGAACATAAGAAAGGAAATTAGGTAGAATTTTATAGGCAATATACAGTATTTTAATCACCTCTACCTAGCCTTAAAGTGCAACTGAAACAAGCCATAGTTGATGTGTTTCGTCCAATTTAAGCTACACTAAGCAGACACAAAGAAATGAGAAAATGCTCATTCTGTGGCACGACTTGGAAGCTCGGAATTGTTTGTCTATTTTAATTTTGAGGGAGCAACAAAAATCTATAAAGAACCCTGGGATATCATCTCCCCTTAAAATCTAATTACCACTTTATCCAACAACTTTCATTCCATGTAGGCCAAAGCTCTAGTAAAAACCTGTTGTGGATTTGTTCAAATTACACCTGACAAGGTGATTCTAATGCCATAGCTCTTTATAAGTCTGAATCTAACAGGAATGGGCTAACTTCTGTAACGGGTCAGGGGGAATACTTGTACTTGGCTATTGATGTGAGCATCTGTGGAAAGATCAGATGACTTCATAATATTAGTGCCTGCAGCAGTAAAATCTTTACAGTTATAAACAATTTGTGTCCATTGTTTGGTAACAGTATGGCTTAAGAGCAAATATACTGTACTTTTTCTCAAGAGACACAACTATGTTCCAGTTGTTTTCAGTACCTCAGATGGCTCCAAATGCACAATATGTAAAATTTAGACAAAAATACAGTACTGCTTACTATGTAAAACTCCCCATTCAAAGAGCAATTTCTCCATTACAATACTCTGTCTGAAGTATGGTCTCTTAAAGAAACAGTACCTTGATCCAAAGAGAAGCAATTCTCCTTCTTCCATGCCTTCTAGTCTAGCATGTTTCCTATGGAACTATGAAGAGAACCAATTTAACACTTTAGCTGAATCAAACTCAGTAAAAATCATTTGCAAATATCCTTCTGATTCAACAACTGCAGCTTTGTAATAATTAATCTCAAATCCTGTATGCTACTCCTGGTGTTGTTTTTTAACTGGTGGAATTATACCCTAGCTTTAACTAGCTCATTCTTTTATAAGAATATTAGCCAGGGTAATAGGCTTATAGCTGGCTTCCAAGAACATTTCAAGGTTGTGTGTGTATGTGTGTGTGTATTTAAAACCTTATATGACATTTGTATAAAGCACTTTATTTTTATGTCTCCTTTTAAACATATCTTTATTAAATTTCAAAATCAAGCATTACAATCCTTTATTTCTCTGTTTTGAGATACCTGTGTATTGTATAATGCCAAGAAGATATACCACACTGAGTTATTGAGTTATGGATTAAAACCATAACTTAAAGCTGACTCAATAAAATAATGCAATTTTATTTACATTTGGTGGAGTTACCTCATGGGTTTTAGTGAATAAAACCTACATCCAGTCCAGTGTTTTTCTTGAAAGGAGAGCAATGGTATGGGACCATGTCCTATGTCCTTTTCATAGGGGCAACTTTCTTTTAGACTTTTTTTAGAGTCTGTCTAAAGTTCCACTGTTGACAGTTCATTAACTAAAAGGATACAACAGAATTTACCATAAATATATCCCTCTTCCATTAACATATATTCACTGGTGGAATAATAGCAGCATTTTCATTGTGACACAGTATCTGGATTTCCGAATAAATCTTTGTGTGATTTTTAAATTAAGCTTCTAGTACTGCATCTTACTTTTGTAATTCCTTTAGACTTCACTATTTATAAATATTGAAACTGATAAGGTGGTTCTGGCCATTTCAAAAACAAGGTCTCAAAGCATTGTCTTAGTAATAATTAAGTTTTGACATGCACATAAAAAATTTTTCTCCATTGATCAAATGCTTTTGCACACTCTCCTTCACAAAATAAATATTTAGTATCAAAGCAAGAAATGATAGATCCGGACTGATTATTTTTATATGTGCATCACCTGTTATTAAAAAGCTGCCTACTAATGAATGACTTCTTAAAAATGTATTTTGCTATTTACTGTATATCAGAGCAAAGATATTTCTGCAAATCTTCTGGAGGTCCTGCTCTTTCCATAGAAGCAATCCAGTAGTAAGGTGTTATAATCCAATCTGTTATTAAGCAACTACCTTTGATAATAGAATTTAAAACATGTTACTGCCAGTTCAACTCATTCTTTTGCATTGTTGCAAAATCTTGATCTGAATCTTTTATTCTACAACATAAAATTAGCTGTTTAACAATTGCTTATTATCCTACCTTCAAATCCTATTGGGATTCTACTGCCAATTTCAAAAGAAGGGAACAAAACAAAGGTTGGAGAGAAAGAGAACCCGTCTTATTTCTTTCTCATTGAGATAATGAACATTCCTGGTTGGGCTTTCCCAAAATACATTTCTGAAAGCTGTTCATGTCTGAAATGACAGTATTATGTTGTAATATGCTCGAGATTCCAGATCTGTTAATAACAAATGAGAGACCTACAGGCATTTTCTCCCCAATTCCCATATCATTACACACCCATATGTCTATATTTCACACCTCTTCCTGCAACAATCAGATGTTTTATCTCCCAGCCCAAGATTATTTTTTTGTCAAAGTCTGCATATTATGAATACATTCCAAATGTCCTGATCTCATGAAACGAAGCAAATTATGTTTTTCCTTCAATATTCATCTCAAAACGCCATTGAGCAAATGTTATACAGGTCTTTTAAATGGTTGTCCAGAACATTTGGTGTATTTTAACACATCGATGACAGCAGTAAAGATAAGTTTACTGTAGAACCTCAGAAAATGATTCTGGTGGAGTGATTTCCAAGCATAACTATTGGAATTGAAATTAAATTACAAGTACTTCTAAAATACCAAATATTTGAACATTGTGCCCCTGTAGGTGAGATCTACCCCCATCTTCTTGATCTTCTGAAAGAGCCTCAAAATCTGGCTCTGCCTGAATGGCCTGGAGCCTCAATGAGGGCATTCTTTGAACATTCTTGAACTTTCTTTGAACATTCTTGAATGGTGTAGTTCAAGATTGTCCTCAGTAAGGACAGTCTTGAACTACACTGCCTACAGTTGGACTTTAGCGTAGTACACAAAATTATCTGCTACAATGTTCTACCAGTCAGTGACTATTTCAGTTTCAACCACAACAATACCAGAGCACAAAATAGATACAAACTCAATGTTAAATGTTCCAAACTTGATTGCAGAAAGAATGACCTCAGCAACAGAGTGGTCAATGCCTGGAATGCACTACCTGACTCTGTTGTTACATCCTCAAACCCCCACTCCTTTAACCTCACGCCATTCCTAAGAGGTCTATAAGGAGCGTGCATAAGTGCACCAACATGCCTCCAGTCCCTGTTCTATTGTCCTCATTTATTTGTACCTATTTCCTGTATTCTTACTCATGTTTATACTTATATCTATTATCTTGTAAGCGATTGACAAATCAAATAAATAAATAAATAAATAAAAATTCTCCACTGGAGGTGTTTCATGATCTAGGAAGACCTCACCCAGCAGTGAGATGAAGCAGTGAATGTTGCAACAATGAGATTGTCAACTCATAAAGCATTCCTGGCCTGCTCTCGAGTTGCCATAGAAAGGCGTGGGGAGAACTGATGGAATAGCTTGGTTGCTATGACCAGAACCTCATTCCTCAAATACCTTTCTTCAGATTGTATCCCAGGTTATTAGAGCCAGCAGGAGAGGTGTGTTTTCTATAGCCCACAAAAGTGCTCTGTTGGAGAATGTGATTTATGACACACCCTGGGAGGAGGGGGGAAAACAGGGTCATAGGTGGGTAGTAAATTACGTGGGGCAGAGTTGACTGCACTTGGGAAAGTGCCGACATGTTGCTCCTAATAAATAATTGGATTTCTTTTGAAATTTGGCTTGAGGCTCATGAATTAAATGGGGCATCCTTCAAAACCCTGACAGAGATCATGTAACCACAGGGTGCTGCAAAATCAAAATAGCAAGCCAATTCCCAAATGCCCAAATCGTGACCATAAGGAAGCTACAATGGCTGCAATTAAAAGGACCTGTCCAGGGGTGGGATTCTACAGGTTCACACCTACTCACTAGAACCTGTTGTTAACATTCGAAGCAGTTCGGAGAACTGGTTGTTAGAAGAAATTACTGGCCTAATCCTGTAAGGAAGGCAGGAAGGAAACATTCTGGTGTTGCTTACAGAAACTGCCTCTCCGTTAACCTTTATTACGTTTTTTGCACGACTAGACTTCCTGCCTCAGGAATTTCTCTGGAGTTTTTTTTTCCCTACTTTGCTTGTGTGGAGTGACCATTCAAAGTTACAATGGCACTGAAAAAAGTGACTTTATGATCCTTTTTCACATTCACAACTGTTGCAACATCCCCACAGTCATGAGAGGCCAGACGAGGAGATGCGTGCCTCGATGTCAGTGATGTTGACTTGGCCACGCCCAGTCAGTAGCCATTGTAACTTCCCCACGATCACATGCTTAAAATCCAGGTTCTTGGCAACTGACATGTATTCATGATAGCAGCACTATCCCAGGGTCGTATCATATGTTCCTGGCTTCTGACAAACAAAGTCAGTGGGGATAAGCCAGATTCACTTAATGACTGATTAGTTCACTTAACAACTGTGGCAAAAAAGGCCATAAGGACCCCTGGTGGTGCAATGGTTAAAGTGCAATATTGCAAGCAAACTCTGCCCACAGACTGGAGTTAGATCCTGTGGGGCTCAAGATTGACTCAGCCTTCCATTCTTCTGAGGTTGGTAAAAAGAGGACCCGGATTGTTGGGGGTGAGATGCAAATAATGCTTACATTGCAAACCATACAGAGAGTGCTGTAAAGCACTGTGGGGCAACATATAAGCCTAAAATGCTATTGTTATTGCTATAAAATGAGGCAAAACTCACATAACAACTCTCTTGCTTAGCAACAGAAATTTGGGACTTAATTATGGTCATTAGTCAAGGACTATGGCATATAATTACAAAGTATTCTACCACCATGAAATACTATCTATAAAACCTAATATACAAAAGACACTTGTAAAAGCCTTCTGGACTAATTTGACCTTGACAGTCATTGGCATTGCTCGTGAAGACAACACACTTTCTCCCTCACAATATGCAAGTGACTCAGAATTTTGTTTAACATTATCCTTTCCAAAGATATTATGATTATATAAAGCTCTTTGACGTCCCTTCCTTACTTCAATAATGTCCATGTTAGAGTTCATTTTTATAATAAGCCTTATGCACTCCAAATATAAGAAAAAAATGGAAAAACAGCTTGCAATTGATAAAGGCTTGTGCTCTTATGCTGCTAAAACTACCATTCATCAATTAACCAATTATAGTAATAATGAAGGATGAAAATAATGTTGTACGAAAGAGCATACATTAGTCAGAGGACAGTTTTGGAAAGCAGTGAGAAAACTAGAAAACTAGAGGAAGGAAGGGAGGGAGGGAGGGAGGAAGGAAGGAAGGAAGGAAGGAAGGAAGGAAGGAAGGAAGGAAGGAAGGAAGGAAGGAAGGAAGGATGAATGTCAAAGGCTTTTGAGGGATTGAAAATGCTTTTACGGCAATTGAAAATAAGCACAGACTGTCAACACAATTGTTAATACAGATGGACATTATTTATACAGTGCTTTTTAAAACTGAAACCTACAATAAGCACATTATAAACATGAATAGAGTTGTTACTAATTCTTTTTTTAATTAAGCCTTAAAATCAAATGAGCAATACCTTCTGTGCTAAATCTAAGTTCACCATCCATCTAAATAAATAGCTTTGCTTTCAATCAGCTTCCCAAAAAATTTCATTATGACTGGGAATAAATGCAACTTAGATGTATAAACAAAAGCCTGGTTCTTTCATTCTTAATGAGAGACGGGTAGTCCTAGAGCTAATAGTGTGTTATAATCAAATGTGGGACTCAGCCAACAATAAAACAGTCTCTCTTTTTTTTATTATATTCCCATTGCATTCAACTGCATGTTTATTTGGGTTTGGCCCAGAATGTTATCTGTGCCAATCTTTATAGTATGCAAACCATGACTTATGATGTAGCACATGTAAGAATTAACACATTGTTAAAATAATTTTGTGTGATTTCAATGTATCAGTATATGAGTTTTCAATGAATTTATCTAAATGGATGTATCAGTGTTTATTCTGGACTCTGTGGTTTATCCACTGAAAGCAAAATATCTGGGATGAGTTTTAAATTACCAACTCCTATGCAAAGATATCACAACTATGCATGTACTGTAAGTATCTTATGCAAGCATTAGACTGTTTTCTTCTATAATCCCATCTTCTATATAGTTTCCATCCCACTGCTACAAGTCCCATCCAGACTGTAAGGAACAAACTTACATGAAATACATTCATTCTTACTGCCATGCTTTTTCTCAGTTTTGCTCTGAAAAAAAATCAGTATATGAGTTCCCTTCAAAAGGAATATCAGATAAAAATTCTTCTAGTGACAATGCATTTTAAAAATGGGGCAGTCCTTTTTAGCTAAACCGTTTAAATCCTTTGTTAAGTTTTTCGCTTGTAAAACTATTGCTTTAATTCTAATCTGTTCTCATACAGCCCCAAAATGAAAGAGTTGAAATAGATCCTGGAGAGCAGGTAGCCCAAGTAATCCTAAACCACAACACCCCCCAACAAATGGAAAAACCACTTTTCAAGTTGAATAGTTTAAAAGTTCTTGCTGTTGGGAAATGTTCCCTGATGTTTACTGAGAACTATTATAACTTTTATTATACGTATTGTAATACAGCTACACATGCCCTTACTCTTCATAATCTTGTTTAAGCTTATTATCTTTCTTCCTAAAATAATACCCTTGTAACCGTTCAGCTCATTGTTCATCTTTATCTATTCTTGAACTGCCCACTCCTGCAAAACAAGATTTCAATTCTTCACCATCAACTGTGAGTTAACTCAACTTACATTTCGGTTAACAATTTTTCAACCTTGGCAACTTTAAGAAGTGTGGACTAATTCCCAAAATTTCCCAGCTAGTATCTATATGAATATCTTAGAACATAGAATAACAGAGTTGAATGACCTTGTAGGTCATACATTCCAACCCCCTGCTGAAGGAGGAGACAGCCATCTACCATTTCTGGCAGATGGCTGTCCAGTCTCTTCTTGAAAGACTCCAGTAATGAAGCACACACAATGTCTGAAGGCAAGGCATTGGGGATTGCTCTCACTCCAAAAATTTTGCCTTATTTTTAGATTGAATCTCTCCTTGATCAGTTTCAATCCATTATTCCTTCTCTGACCTTCAGGTGCTTTAGAAAATAGCTTGACCCCTTCCTGTCTTTGGCAGCCACTCAAATATTGGAACATTACTATCATGTCTCCCCCTACTCCTTCTCTTCACTACTGGCCATGCACAGTTCCTGTAACCATTTTTCATATGTTTTAGTCTCCAGTCCCCTAATCATCCTGGTTGCTTTTCTCTGTACTTTTTCTAAAGTCTTAACATCTTTTTTATTGTGTGTAAACCGACACTTGATGTAGTATTCTAGGTGTGGTCTTACTAAGGCTTTATAGAGTGGTATTAATACCTTACTTGATCCTGATTGAATGCCTCTGTTAATGCCACTTAGGATTGTATTGCTTTTTTGCTGCTGCTGCACACTGCTGGCTCATATTTAACTGGTTGTCCACTAAGATTCCAAGATCCCTCATAGTTACTGCTATTAAGCCATGTTTCACCCAATCTATATATGTACTTTTGGTTTTTCTTGCCTAAGTGTAAGACTTTACTTTTCTCTACATTGAATTTCATTTTCTTAGATAGGCCCAGTGTTCAAATCTGTCAAGGTCCATCTGGATCTTGAGTCAGTCATCTAGGGTGTTGGTTCTTCCTGCCCGCTTAGTTTCATCTGCAAATTTGATGAGTTCCCCTTCAATTCCCTCATCTAAGTCATTTATGAAGATATTGAAGGGTACTGGGCCTCTAAGACTGAACCTTGTGGTACCCCACTGCTTACTTCCCTCCATGAGGACATAGACCCATTAAGTACTACTCATTGAGTATGGTTTTTCAGCCAGTTACAAATCCATCTGGTAGTGATGCTATCTATTCCACTTTTTTCTCGCTTATCAAGAAGTAAGTTGTAATCTACTTTGTCAAATGCTTTGCTGAAGTCTAAGTATAATATGTCAATAGTATTTCGTTGCTCTCCTAATTTAGTCACTTTGCCAAAGAATGGAATGAGATTGGTTTGGCATTATACAAACACACACACACACACACACACACACACACACACAGAGTATACATTGGCACTTATCTCAGAATAATCGTGCATCTGATTGCATTTAGATACACTTATACCATAATTTAAGCTTCTATGCTTTCACTGGGAAAATATAATAGGCAAACCCATGAGATTTAATTTGGTTACTCAGGGACAATGTGTGGTTTTCTTTTTTTACAAACAGATCCCCAGAGAGAAACTGGGCCTATGTAAATACTGAAGAAGGAATTTGACAGCATAGGAACCAGGTACAACAGGGCACCCAGAGTCATTCAGGGATTTAGTTGGGAAGGTACATAACTAAAACTAGGAGGCACTTGGAATTCCTGAAAATGTACAGAATTTCTTGGTGGATTCAATTTTGCACTTGCCCAATTCAGTCAGTAAAAAATAAAAAGGTGGGGGGAAGTGGGAGAAAAGAAATAGGCAAATCTCAGGGTGTATTTCAGTGCTCTTTAATTACTGCAAGCTAGAGAACAAAGCAATTAACTGCAAGACACCAGAGAGATTATGCAGAAGGCATTATTAACAGGTGGGGGCAGGGAGGTACATTGGAATAATAGTGTGTGTGTGTCTGTGTGTGTGAGAGAGAGAGAGAGGGAGGGAGAGAGAGAGAGAGGCCTTGATACCATTTAAAAATAGAAAACTAATTACTTTGATAGTCATTCTATACTAAGAGTTCTTCAAATCTGTTATTTCTCAGCTGTGGTAGGTACTACCAAACACATACATTTTATAATCTGTTCAGAATATAATTTATGGCATTCAGGAGTAGATATCCAATATAGCTCTCTAGATCCTAAAGGAGTGTTTATTTTGGCAGAAATGGCAGGGTTTGGGTTTTTTGTAGCACAAAATTAAGCACTAGTCAACAACAGTGGCACAACAAATTTCTATTAATCTATGAGTTATTAAAATAGCATTCTTATTAGCACATAGCAAATATTTCTTCAGTCATGGGAAACACTTGCCTAAGGAGGAAGCTAAGGAGCTCATTGTTCTGTTATTATATTGAAAATCCACTGTGAGTTAGAAAATCTTGATCAGACAAGGTTAAAATCAACAAAAGAACTCCTCCATTGAGGTGTTAGGAATATGTGTTAGAATATGCAGGTATCATCTTGACATCAGGCTCAGATGACAAACCCGGTTGGTCAATTTCTGCCATAGTGGATGAATGCTCAGTTGATCCCCCTCAAAAATGGACCTTGAAATACATGAAAACACTAGCACTTAGATTTATATACCACTTCATAGTGCTCTATAGCCCTCTCTATGCAGTTTACAGAGTCAGCATATTGCCCCCAATAATCTGGGTCCTCGTTTTACCCACCTTGGAAGGATGGAAGGTTGAGTCAATTTTGAGCTGGTCAGGATTGAACTCCTGGCAGTGAGCCTGCAATATTGCATCCTCACCACTGTACCACCACAGCTCACCACCACTGGGAAGACAAAAAAATATAGTTATCATATTTGGACTTCAAAAATTTAGAAACCCAGAAAGTTCTAACCTACTGTTCTTTTGTTGTCTAGATTTTTGCAGCCATTATAGTAAGCAAAAGTTATCTGACTAAAACATCACATTCTACTTTGGACTAGGTCAGGGGTGTTAAACTCACAATGACACAGCATTGTCACGTGACATATCACAACTTTTTTTCTCCTTCACTAAACCAGGGGTGGGCATGGCCAGCCTCTGATGTGAGTTTCATACCCCTGGACTGGAGCCACCAATGGCCCTTAAACTCTTGCTTCTTCAATGGTTTTTTTTTTGTGTTTTTTTTTAGAATCAGGACAAACCATTCGCTTTTCTTCACAATTGAAGAATTATACAATAATAAATATTGTTGAATTGGAATAGAAAAATTGAGGCTTTAGGTCTAGTAAATCAATGGTCTTAGGGTTGTTGGTTTTTTTTTTTTGCTCAGAGTGTTAAGATGAGCTAAATCAACTTTATTGGACTTCTCAGTGAGTGTTTTAAAAGAGCTAGTCATNTAGGGTTGTTGGTTTTTTTTTTTTGCTCAGAGTGTTAAGATGAGCTAAATCAACTTTATTGGACTTCTCAGTGAGTGTTTTAAAAGAGCTAGTCATCTATTTTTCTCTGCTTGTGAAAACAGTTAATTTGAAGATATGATTTGGTCTTTCCCTCTGATTTTTATGTATTAGTTGAAAAAAAAATACCACACATAATGTTTGAAGAAAAGTTAAAATGTGAGTTTTGTTAAATAATAGTTTTTAAAAACTGTAGCTTTTTCTATCAAAGAATTCTGGATCTTTTTAACCAGATTTGTTGCAAAAATTATTTTTGGAAATGGATTTACATGCATGATACCACAAGTTCACTCAGATAATAAGTTTCTGAGTGATCAATATTTCTTAATGAGTGAGATGCATTACTTTTTCAAGCATACAGAATTTTATTCTGTTACATTTTGGGGGGAGGTTTATCCTGGAGGGGCATTATTTTGTTTTCTAATTGTTCTCCTTTTTTTTGTTTCATTAAAGCAATGCAAAAGAAAGGTAAATTTGACTGTAGTATGAGTTCAGCATTTTCATTTTCTGCTTTCTCAAGAGAAAGATTAAGATTTTGTCACTCTTAGTTGTAGTTGTCTGCTTTCTTTCAGGGTAGCTTAGTACTTTTCTCCTCTTTCATAATCCTTCCAAATCACAGACATGTGGCAATTATTAATAGAAAAAAATCCTCCAATGGGTGATTTATTATCGGTAACCTTTATCCAACATAGCCAATTTTGAGATGGTGTTCACAGCTGGAAAAGGAAAAATTAACATTTCCCTGCATGCTATGATACTAATTTAGATTAGATATTCGGTGCTTATTCTGGAACAAAAATTTGAAAGGCAGCCACACATAACATATATTTAACATTGTTGGAAGAAATGTCCATCTGGATTCAGTTCCAAGTGGGAAGAAAGACACTGGAAACATGGAGGCTTATTGGAAAGATGGTTTAATGGTGGACAGCAGGACTACCTGGTTTTAAGCTTCTGGGCAAAAAATGAGCACATAGGTGAGAGAGGGAGAGAGATTTATAACCTTTTTTGGGCTTTGAACTTGCTTCCTGTTCCTGTAGCCAAAAAAAAAAATGTATCCTGATTAGTTGTCAAACTCCCATGAGGCCATGTCTTGAGTCCATGGCTTGGTTGAATCTTGCTGAGTTATGTAATCCTCCAAGGTGCCATGTAGTGAGATGGGTAGAGGGCTAATCCTATCATGTCTTGAGGGCCATATCTTAATCGCATCACCTTGGAGCTCAAGGGGGGGCATGGAGCTGCAGGAAGCTTTAAAAACATATTTCTCCTTTTCTCATCCAAGGAAATATATTATTCTGCCTATTTTAATATTTCATTCTTCTAGGAGAGGAGTGGGTGCTAACTTTCTACAACATAACATAGACTCAGTTACTGCTATGATGAACAGTACATACTGCGTAACAAGAATTTGGAGCCCTGATTTTTACAGGGAAAACTATACAAATGATTTTTCTTCCTAAAGTATTCATTCTAAACACATGGAATGTCATTCAAGATCAGGAAAGAATAGCTCTGATCACATGGATTTACTTCACAGATATAATGTATGGAGGGAGCTGAGTTTTTCTTATTTAGACAACTTTTAATGAGTTTAAAACTGAACTGACATAATATCCTTATATGGTTTATTTGATTGTGATTTAACATGTTTTATGAACCCAGCACATATGCTTTGCTAATGGCTTCATTGTATAGTGTGAACTCAGCTAAAAATAATTGATCAAAATTTGATGGTTAAGGAAAGTATGTTGTGTGAACACAGCCTCCTTTTCATTTTGTTTCTTTGTTGTATGGACTTTGTATGTTTAGGATTAGGATTAAACAATGGAAACACACCTTCTCTCTCACAGTGCCTGCCCTCTAGACTGAGGTTCCCGCTGAAATTCAAACAGCTCCCACCTTGCTGGGATTTTGAAAGGCCTTAAAAATTGGTCACTTTGTCCAGGATTTTGGAGAAGACAATTGCTCCCCTCTTTATCATCATTGTCCCTTTGTCTTGTGCTGTTCACAGAATGTATGTATTCAATTTCTATAGCCACCTCTTTCAGCCAAGTGACTCTGGGTGGCTTACAATTCTAAAACTATAAAACAGTTGAGACAAACAGAAACAATAAAACTTCCAAAAATAAATACATGTGGCAGCCAAGATAGCTAACCAACTAACAGTAAAACCAAGAAACAGGACCCTTAACCATCTCAAAGCTCCAGGTCATTATAACCTCTATGGAGAATGTTCCATAAAGCAGGGGATACACAGAGAAGGGCCAACTTCTATACCTCCCAGTCAATACTCTGGCTTATGGGATCTGCAGCACATCCAATCTGCTTGATCATCTGCAGGGTAGATGATCCAATAGGTAGCCTGGTCCCAAGCTATGTAGGGCTTTAAAGGTGACAATCAGCACTTTGAATTCCCCCCAGGAAGCACACCAATAACCAATGCAGCTCAAGTAATAGTGATTTTACAGGTGCCATGTATCTATCACCAGTTACAACCCCTGCAGCTGCATTCTGCATCATTTGAAGTTTCCAAATACTCTTCAAGGGCAGCTCTGTGTAGATTGCAGTAATCTAAATGAGTGGTCATAAGGGTTTGCATGATGATAAGTAGGGCCTCCTAGTCCCGGAATAGGTACAATTGGCACACTGGCTGGAGCTTTACAAAGGCTTTCCTAATTACAGTCACTACCTGCTCTTTGATCAGGAGCCATGAGTCTAGGAAGACCCCCAGAAAGCACCGTAGGTCTGTCTGGGGCAATGCCATCCCATCCGTATTTCATCCCAAACTGACAGATCAGTTTAACAGCAGAAGAGAAGAGGAGAAAGCCCTGAGACCACCCACCAAGTATAGGTCAGTAATTTCTGTAATATTCTTTATTTTTTCCATATTTTAACCATTGTAAACTGCTTAGATTCTCTGCAATTCAAGTGGCATATAAATTTAATATATTATGATTGCTGGTCATCTAGTTAGCCAGATTTTTAAACTGGATTGCTATTCCCTTATCAAAGCCTTCCCAAGGACCTTGGATAGGCAGATTCTGTTGTCTGATAGTGTTAAAAAGTTATTGCTGCAGAATAAACGCTATTCCAAGTAAACCTGCCCTTTACAATTGACTGGTGGTGATTTTGACAAAGCCAATGGTATTCAAGTGACATTCTAGATGTTTTTGGATTGTACCCAAAGTGCCTATTGCTTTTAGTACTGCTTTCTTTCCTTTGCTGCAATCATTCTATTTGCAGATTTTTGTATTTTGTGGCCTTCTCTTCCCTCTCCTCTTCTTCCCTTCTCTTTCTTCCTTCCATCCCATCCCATCTCATCCCATTCCCTCGAGGAACTACAGCCTTTACTATCCAGTCTTTTTTTGTCTTCTTAACAATTATTAAGTCTGGAGTGTTATGTGGCAGGTATTTTTGTCTGTTTGAATTGTAAAGTCCCAGAAGATACTTCATTTTCTGTGACTTTTATCTATTTTGTGGTCCCACCACTTCTCGCTATTATTTTTGTATATAAAAACATGTGAAATCACAGCTGCCAGTTCTTTAACTGGTGTTGGCCTCCATTTGCATCAAGTTCCCAAGAATTTAGGGCATAGTATATGGGTGAATCGAAGCTTTTTGTATGGCCTTTTGCAATTGACAAGTGGTACCTTTGTCCCTGTGCAGATATTTTAAAAATCCAAGCTTGTTTTGGTATGGCACCCAGTGGTCCAATAACCATTGGACCATGACAAATGCTTTAATTTTTCAACTTCAGTCCTGAAACATTATGATCTTCTACAATTATTTGTCTTTTATTCTATTATCTCCAGGTATTGCCACATCAATTATTCATATTGTCTTATTTTCAGACACAATTAAATCTGGCATGTTTGTCATATTTTTGTTATATAACTCTTTATCTGTTTGTATTCAGAAATTCACAATATTTTAACCTGCTGATTTTCAATTATTTTTCAACTATATATAATTCCACCAATTTCTTTGTTACCGGAGCATTATAATTTTTCAAGTTTTAAACATTTTATTAGATTATAAGATAAGATACAAAATACAGAAGTAAATAGGAAAGCAGCGGGGGAGAGGAGGGAAGGAAGAGAAGTGAGGAAAGATTGGGAAAAAGAAAAAAAAAGCATTGACTTTCGACTTCCTCTGTTGCAGCAAAATAAGGCATTAACATGAAACCACAACTTTTTGCTTTTTCATAGTAATATAAACTAGTCATTTCTATAAGCAGAATATGATAATTTTTAAGATGTCCAGTGGATCATTTTGCTGACTGTGTTATGCCATTGTTTATAATCAGTTTGTGTGCAATCTTCTTCCATTAACTGAGTATATGCTTGTAGGAAGTTAAAAACCACCCCTTTCCTAGAAAAAAGAAATATTTTAGGAAATATTAAAAGGGCAGAATATTTTTCCTAAAAGAGAGGCAGAAACTCACTCCCCCCTTTGTTAATAGGCCATTAAGGTCTGGGCCAGTCTATTCTACATAACAAAGCTCTACCTCCTTCACACAGTCATTTACTTGCCCTTCATTGCATCACCCAGCATGATTCAACCAAACTTAGCACACAGTCAACCTACAAAGCTAGCTATGATCTCTGACAGCAACCAATCAGGATACTCTTCCTGTGCCCCAGGAAGTTCAAAGCCCAGAGAAGGCATAAAAGTCAGGATCTCTTCCCTTTTTTTCACCCAAGATCTCCAAGGCATGTGATCCTGTTCATCAGTAAACCTTCTTCCTAAGCAACATCCATGAATCCAGTGTCTTTTTCCCATTTGGAAGTGAACCCAGAAGGATATTTCTTCCATGTTCTGACATTTTCTCTGTTTCTGTGCACAATCTGCCTATATATGTTTCAGTTAATACACATTTCTCCTCCTGAGTTTCTTGAAACTATGAATCTAATTGCATACAATTTTCACCAACCTGGAATGGACACATTTCAGATGTATTCAAGTAACCTTTTGTCCATTATGGCTATGAAATTGGCTACATTATGTTCCAAAGAGGTTGTGATTAAAAGAAAATCAAATTCATTTTACAGACCTACAATTCTGCCAAGAATATCACCACTTTATACACTTACATGACCTTGTTGAAAAAGAAAGGTCGTTCTCATTTGCAGTCATCTATTCCTGTTTAAATCAGCTGATCACAGCAGAAGGCAGCACAGCTAGCATGCCAGAATGCATATTTTAGCCAATATCCTAAATGCAGATCCTGGAAGACATCTTGATTGGGAAGTAACTGCTACAATCCTAAAAGCGACAGGCTCTTCATAGCTTCAAATCATAAGACTATCTCTTTCAAGGGAGTATTGAAAAGTGGATTCAAGTTCTGTACTTGGCCAAGGGAAAAATAAAACGCATCATGCAAAACAGAGATGGTATTCAGCAGGTTCTGACCAGTTCTACCATTGACTTTACCCCTTTCCTAAGAGGCCTGTAGGGGGCGTGCATACGCGCACCAACGTGCCTACCGTCCCTGTCCTATTGTTTCTTTTGTTTTTCTTTTTTTTCCAAAAGTTTTATTGATTTTTTTAACAACAAACATACACAAACAAAACACAAAACATGAAAAACATAAAACATCTTTTTTGAAAGCAGCCTGATCCCGGGTTACATCTCTTTGTACAGACACCAATTCAAGTTTATGCTCATTTTTATATACCGTTCCATATCTTATACACCTCTACATTTCTATATAGCTTCTCCCCTCTTTTGACTCTCTTAATTCTATTTTATTTATTTCATCTCAATTTATTCATTATACTTATTCCTTTGTCTGTCCTGTTTTAGCTGTCTATTATCTTTTCTCATTAAAGCAATTTTTTTTCCTGTAATCACTGATTGGAGAATGACGCTTTATATCTTTCCCCTAAATTTATAACACTTAATATAATTATAACTTTCATTTAGATTCTGCTTAGTACATTCTAAAAGCTACACATAATATTTTAAAAAAGAAGAGATATATAAATATATGATATAATTAAAACAACAATCCATACCAATTCAATTCTATCATTAAAATTAATATTCATTTAAATCTGAAACATTTCACACATTACTTTTCAAATAGGAATCATACTTCTGTGGGAACCCTTATAATTTTGCATAGTTACTTCTCCCCATTTCACTTATATTTTAAAACATTGTGTAATTAAAGTGTTCCCATTTCTTCCTAATTCAATTCTCTCATTATTTCATTTCATTTATTTTATTCAAAAAAGTTTCACTGAATTACACTAAGTATTTTTATCCCACTTTTTAATCATATGTTGTTCCAATTTTCTAACATTATTTCTAATGTAAGCATAACAATACAATCTTATGTACCTTTGCAGAATCTCATAAATTTTTACCCATTGTCCTGAATAAGTCCTGTTTCTTTACATCTTGCTTCACACTCTTGTAGCTTCTCTTCCCTTCCTTCCTCCCTTGCTTCTTCACTCTGCCCTTTTTCCCCTTGTCTCTCCACCTCCATTTCCTCTTCTGTGTTCCCCTTTCTGTTGCTTTCTGACATTATGTCCACTTTTCACCTATTTTTTCCCTTGTTATCCTGATCAGCCAAAATTTCACTTCTTAACTTCCTGCAGCATTTTCTTTTCCGGCTGAGTCTTCTTTGTGGCAGCCATTTCTGACGCTGCTCTTACCACCTTCAGGAAAGGGAGTTTAGCCAGCTGAGGAGGAAAGATGCGGCTTCCTCGACCCTACTGGAGTCTCCCCCCTCTTCACCACCTCTACAGGGTGGCTTAGCCCCAAAGCCAGCTGGCTCGGGGTGCTCCAGCGGCGAGCCCAGGCAGAAACCATGCACAATCGCGGATTCCTGCCTGCCGCCGAAGCCCTGCAAACTGGAAGTTCCTCTTTTATTTTTCTTATATGCACCAATTTCATGTATTCATAACTATGTTTTTACTTATACTATTATCTTGTAAGCAATTGACAAACCAAATAAAATAAAAAAATAAAAATAAATAACATTCTGGAGAACCAATAGTGGAAATTTTAAGTAGCTTGGAGAACCAGCAAATACCACCACCTTTGACTGGAGAATTTACAGTATCCTGCCACACCCATCCAGCCACGCCCACAGAACCGGAAGTAAAGAATCCCAGCACTGGTGCAAAAGTACAAATAAATTGTACATTGTATGTCTAATATAAAATAGAACTGTATCAGTTAGACTAAACAAAGGGTTGCTACTTTTTGAGGAGGAAGGGATATTTGAAAATTTCAAAATATTATTAGATTAGATTAAATTCATGCGATCATGCTAGGTGGGGGGGGGATTCAAAATTTTTAACAACCGGTTCTGTGGGCGTGGCTTAGGTGGTGGGCATGGTGGGCTGGTTCTGTGGGCTTGGTGGTCATGTTATTGGCTGGGCATGGCCAACTCAATATCACTCACATTGAGGCACGCATCTCCTCATCTGGCCTCTCATGACTGTGGGGATGCTGCAACAGTCGTAAGTGTAAAAAATGGTCATAAGTTACTTTTTTCAGTGCCATTGTAACTTTGAATGGTCACTCCACACTAGCAAAGTACCAGGAAAGGAGAGGGAAAAAAATCTCCAGGAAAGTTCCAGAGACAGGAANCCTGCCTTCCTTACAGGATTAGGCCAGTAATTTCTTCTAACAACTGGTTCTTCAAACTGCTTAGAATGTTAACAACCAGTTCTAGAGAATAGGTGCAAACTGGTAGAATCCCACCCCTGATGCTCGGTGAAAACCTCTCAATCCACCTCAAAACTCAATACAATGCATGAAGCCAGATAATGATTAATTTTGAGAAAAGTGCTTTATTCTCACAAGAGATGTCCATGGGCTGATAAAAACAAGATAAAAATCTCATAAAAGAGAGAAATACAAAAGATCACATTTTCTTGTTGTTACTCTCAGAGCCGCTGTTGGGATGATCAAACATGGAGGCCTCTTTTCATTAGTTATTTCACCACGAATTAATATGATAGCTTTCAAACAAATGGAAGAGCTCCAGAGTCATGGAAGTGTTCTAGAGCTTGGATCCTTTGCTGTGCAGCTGGAGGAAGCCAAGGAAGGAGTCCTATTGGCCAACTGGTTCACCAGGATAGTATGTCACAATGCAGAAAATACCCCCTAAGTGCTGATCTCTGCCAGAGCTGCTTGGCTTCTGGTCTGCATTGTCTAGCAAGACAGGTGGAGGCAGCAGCTGCCACATTCCTCAGAACAAGGGTGAGCCTGCCAAGAACTCAGAGTAGTGACACTGAAGTCTGTGGCCAGGCTGCCAGGGACATGGCAAAAAGAGTGAGTTTGTTTTCTGCCTCCCCACTAACAGATAAAGGGAAAAGAATAATATATACAGGTAATCATTTCCACTCCATTGCTGTCTTAAAGAAATTAATTCTAAGTAGATCAAAACATTACCTTTCATTAAACAGATGGCTCAGAGAAAGAAATGTGATGTTCATTTGAAGCCTCATGTATGGAATTACATAACACAACTGCATCTAACTCTGTAAGTATCTGTTTATTAACTATACAGCTGAAAGTGCACAAAGAAAAGAAAATTACAGAACCTGGGAGAGGAATTTACATCTACAGCCATGCAATTTACATCCATGTCTCAGCACACTAGATTCCGTTTAGAGGGTGTGAACATACAAGATGGAGCCTAGGTATATGACCAGAGCTTTGGGAAAGGTGCAGTATTGTCAGATATGAAGTATTATCACAATATTTAGGATAGTAGGAACAATCAAATATAGGAAGGGTAAAAGTTGTGAGGATTTTCAGAAGCAACAGCAAACGCCCATGGAGAGTGCTTTTAAAACAATGTCATGCTGCCATAGCGATAAACAAAACAACATTTTAAAAAAGCAGTATTGCCAAAATAAAGGAAGCAATTGGAATGATAAGAATTATCATTCTTGGTGGCGCAGTGGTTAGAATGTAGTATTGCAGGCTACTTCTGCTGGTTGCAGTTCGGCAGTGTTTAGAATGCCAGCAGTTCAGCAGTTCGACTCTGACTAGCTCAAGGTTGACTCAGCCATCCATCCTTCCAAGGTCGGTAAAATGAAGACCCAGATTGTTGGAGGAAATAGGCTGACTTTGGAAACTGCTTAGAGAGGGCTGTAAAGCATTGTAAGTGATACGCAAGTCTACGTGATATTGCTATTATAAGAAATGCTCTTTTTTTTTTTTAACTGCTTCTCAGGAAACATTCTGTAGTTCTAAACAATGAAAATGTTTTGAAGTTTTGGACTTAAAATTAAATCATGAGAAAATATTTGCCATTTAAACCTTTTTTGTGGTGGGGGTGGATGAAATCCTTGCATGATGTTATTCTTATGACAAAGGCCTGTTATTTCTTTTTTTAAACGTTGAAGGTATAGGTATTCTGTCACTCTGGATAGAGTGAGGGAGACAGTATATGTCTTTATTATGCCATCTTGTGTATATTTTCCTTTTGCAAGGTGCAAAGTCTGATTCTGTGGTTGCAGAGAAGGAAGCTGCTGTCCCAAACAGAGACAAGCAGTATCTGCAAGCATATATTGGTTTCTATAACTACTGTTGCTTTTCACTTCAGTATAATAAAAATCCCCCTTTTCAGATATTTGTCTTATTTCAATTTTCAAATGCGATTTAAAAGAAAACCTTTTGATGGCTTAAACAGCTGCTTATATTGTACCTTGTTCTTCATTGCCTCTTCACTAATGATTTAAGTGAAGTATCCTGTATATATTCTATATACAGGAGGTATAAATAATGTATTTAATCAATGAGTTATAGTGCAATGTATTCGTTTTACTTGTGGGATGAAATGTCCATTTCCCCTTTCAGATTTCTGTTCTCCAATTCTTCTGGGTTCCCAAGTGACACATCTTCACTTCTGCATTCCCCTAACTTTTCTCAAGTATTTGTGCAGCATTCCTGCATCCTTTGTGGCCACTAAAAATGCTGATGTTAGCATCCTGTCAACTTGTGCTCTGCCCTCTGAGATGCAAGAATATTGTCCTCCAAAATTCAGCTCTACTGTCTATATCTCCATTCAGTATTTTATCCCAGAGGTGTTCCTAATTTCTCCCACTGTAGCTTATTTAAAACAAATTTGGAAAAACTCCTGCTCCTGTTGACATAAAATGGACTTGTACCTTAAAAGTATTAATCAAGTTCTAGCTTTAGATCTGAGGCTAATCTCTTTCATTTATGTAATTGTCATCAAAAGAAAAAAGAATTTAGTCTCAAATCTTGCCCAATTTTCATACAATAAGCAGCCAAGAATACCTGGGAAATGTCAAACAGGCTAGTTGATCTGAGTTGTAAAAATCTGGATAAAATTGCAGTACTTGGCAGCAAAGGATCTGAGTTTTATGTATCTGTTTTCTATCTTCCAGTGATCATCTGGATGATAGCTCTAGACAGGTAGTTGCTTATTTTTATTATGAAAGATAGATAGATGATAGACAGACAGACAGACAGACAGATAGATAGATGATATAGATGATCAATAGATAATGCATATTCTTACAAAATGTCAATTGTACATCTCACATCAAATACATAGTTCATTAACCATAATCTTAACATTATTGCTAGAAAAAGATTGATGGGATACTGATAAATGCTGAAACTTGGTTATGACCAACAGAAATCCTTAGAGAAAATAGCACAAGAAAGCAGATGCCTACATCTTTTATTAGGGAATATATCTTAAAAGCAGGAAGGATGAAACATTGGCCTTGGGAAACATGTTGGAAGATGTTTGGAATATTTGCTGGCTTTAAGAATTCCTGCTACTGAGATTGGACTGCCCCAACCTTCAGATCAAATTAGATCAAGATACATGGTATATAAAACTAATCATATAAGGCAAACACACACACACGCACAAAAATTCCTCTTTTCTGTCTGACTATAAAAACACATCAACAATAAATTAAATATCTGATAATGTATGCCCTTCCATGATACTACAACTGCTTGTGCACCAAAAGAATTAATTCCTACTGTATTCTCACCATTATTTTCTAGAGTGGTGATGGTGGTGAAGTCCCTTAAATGCCAGGACTTAATACAAAATAATGGAATGCATTAGACCAAAGTTTCCCAGCCCTAGTTGCAATATATTAATTTTAGTTCAGAATAATAACAAAAAACCAAGTTGATCCCATATAAAGATGAACTGTGGGCTGTACAGTGTAAGAGAATCCAAGAGCTCAGCCGTGTTTAGCACAGAAACCTAAACTTCAATCTTGTAGAGTCCAAATAATGCACAGGAACTTGAAATTGCAACTAAGATATTATATTTTCCTTCACCACAGTTGTTGTTTACATTTGCTGGTCTTTGTATTTTGTTATCTTTTCCAGTTCTTTCCCTTCTATCATGCTGCCTTCGGGTACTGCCATCACTACTATGCAGGCTTTTTTTTGGTCTTTCTTATTGACAATGTATTATTAAATGTTTGGGTGAGTTGGGAAGGGTCATGAAAAAACAGACAAACTTTTTTGTTATCAGTTCCAAATTCCTTAATAAATTTAAAGTAGGAGATGACCAAACTGAGCCTGAAGGTGGGGTCAAACACATCATCAGCTGTAGTCTGTCCCTATAAAAGAGCTAAGTCTAGCCCCCACTTTAAGTCCATTGACTCTTATCTGCTGCCAATTTACCTTGACTGTTAGTAGTTCAGATTCTTGTGTATAGATGGAATGAAATACACTGTAGTACTTTTGCATTCTATCCTGGCTCCTGACCTCTTGCATCTGACATTTAAAGGTAATAATCAACATAAGAGTCGCAGTGGCACAGTGGTTAGAATGCAGTAACGCAGGCTAATTCTGCTGATCCGGCAGTTCGGTAGTTCAATCCTGGCAGGCTCAAGGTTGACTCAGCTTTCCATTCTTCTGAGATATGTAAAATCGAGGATGCAGATTGTTGGGGGCAATAGGCTGATTCTGTAAACTGCTTACAGAGGACTGTAAAACACTACATAAAAACAGTACATAATTGTACTGCTATCGCTATTACCCAGGGGTGTCAAACTGGCGGCTGCTGGACGGGATGCCTAATGCCCATCCCAGCTTCACAAAAGGAAAAAACATCGTGATACGTCACATGATTGCAACATGATGTGGCGAATTTGACACCTGTGCTATAACCAGATAATAATTCAGATTGCATCAGCATAAAAAAGAGAATGAAAAAAATATAAGCATATAATACCAATGAAAACTATTTTTTTAAAGTCTGTTTAATATAAATACAGAGTAGATTAATGCATGTTTTAAACAGACCTTTTGCTTCCAAATAATTGTATACCTTTTTTTTTCTCAAGGTCCAGATGGCACAGGTAATTACCAACCAAAGGAACTGAATTATTGCCATTACATAGGATCAAAATCTCCACCCGTGGAGGGCACTAGTGATGCCAAGTATTTGTGGAGACATTCACCAAGTAATCCTCCTCCGTGGATGCACAGGCATTGCTTTGTAGGAGAAATTGGCTGGAGAACAAAAGAGTTTGGCTCACAAACTGCCCTTCCCCAGGGCAAGAAGATAATGGTAACTAGCAAAATGTTACTTCAGAATACTTTCTTTGCAACTGTGGTGATGCAGTTAGCTCTAGTGGTTTAGTGACTTGAACAGATTTTGAGAAGATCTGAAAGATCTCTAGAATAACCATTAAGTAATATTTAAGGAAGGAAAGAAGTGAAATGGATGGACGTTATGTACTACTAATTTTTCCCACTACCAAGTTAAAATATTGTCCACCCATCTCTTAACTCAGCACAAAACTATGTTGGCATAAATTATGCTGCTGGTTTTACAGTCCCTGTCTTGCTTCTGTTGCATCTGTTTAAAAGTCAGTGCTAAACACTGACTTGTTTGTGTCAATCAATTAAAGACAAGATTGCAGTGTTCTAGTTTGATTTTGCTGCAGTTCCTTTTCAGCATAGTCCATCAATCAAATCCTGCAGCAGAAATAGGGTCAATCTCACTGCAAGTTTCTTGCTATTTTGTCTTGGCTGACCTCTATGTTCCTCTTTCTCCCACCCCCTGTCAGATCCCATTTGGGCATCCTAAGATAAAATATGCTTTAAAAAAAAATACACAGGAAGACACAAGGGCAGAAAAAGCATCAGAGAAGAGGAAGGCAAGCTTTGCTATAATTGTGCAGCTAGTTAATTTTGTAGAGCAGGATAAACAAAATCCAGTAATTGCTAGGCAATTGTCTCCCTAATGGGAAAGCAGGGACTGGTTGAAACTTAAAAATACAGACAATTTGGCAAGTTCAGCTTCCCTTATTAATCTCTGGACACTGCAATAAAGAAGAGAAGGGTTACTGCAACTAAGGATAAAGGGAATTTGAAGGAAATAGCCAACTATCCACACACAGGAAAGGAAGATGAGGGAATCATCCACTGTACTGACTGACAGATATATGAGCTCTAACTGCTATTTACTACAATAGGCAGATCTTCTTTCATAAATGGCTTTGTTTTTGATCAGCAACAAAGCATCTAAATTAGCCAAGTCATGTCCAGGCATTTACTGCTGAGTAAGTGAATTCCAAAATAAGGCTCTGGAGAGCATGAGAAACCTAACTCTATAGTCATTAGGCTGAATCAAGCATGACAGCTGTTTTGTGGATTAGCACAAACATCCTCTTCATCTTTTCCCTCCTCCCCAAATAGCAGTGATCTGTTCTCCTCTATTTTTGACACTGTTGGTGTCACTGTGGGTAATAAAATAAATACGTACATACTGACCTACATTGTCCCAAAGGTGCTTTTTCAGGAGGAAACTGGACTTCCTTGTTTTTTCTCTGAATATGTTTTGCTTCTCATCCAAGAACCTTCTTTACTCTGAAAGGATAGTGGGGAATGGAGGGAGTTATATTCCTTGCAGACAGCTGGTCATTTACATACTTTTAGAGGGTTGTGGCAAGGAATATAAATCCTTCCATTCCATTCTTCACTATCCTGTTAGAGCGGAAGAAGCTTCTTGGATGAGAAGTGAAACGTCTTCAAAACAAAAAACAAAAAAGGCCAGTTGCTTCCTGAAAAAGCAGCTTTGGGACAACCATGACCTGGATGACTGAGAATCTCTACAGAGTACTGCAGATGACAACTGACCTACATACACATATATATTGAGGAAAGAGTCCTCCCTGTGTTTCCCAACAATCAAAATAACACCTTGGATCCTCAACTCCATATTACTTGGTGGCAAAACGTTACACACTGTATATATATTGTAGGTCTAATGTGAGGGCATAAAGAGAAAGCATGACTTTGTGTCTAATGGTGAGTTAAGATTGAGTCTTTCATGGGCTATGGTCAAGATGAGGACAACATAATGGACCCAAGGGGGATAACAGGTTTTGTGAAAATATGACAGAATTTGCCAATTTTTGACTGGAAATTTTTCTGGAAATTTGATCTGAAAAGATATTGGAAAAGATAATTTAAAAAAAACAGATCTGTTATATAAAGTTATAACTAAAAGCCAGCACAGATTTGTTAAAAGCAGATAATGCCAAACTGATCTAATTTCATTTATTTGACAAAGTGATTAAATTAGTAGACCAGTGAAGTGCTGTGAACATAGTATACTTGGATTTTAGTAAGGCATTTGACAAAGTAAACCACAACCTACTTCTTGGTAAGCTAGAAAAATGTAGGATAGACACCATTACCACCAGATGGATTTGTAACTGGTTGATAAGCTGTACTCAATGAGTAGTGCTTAATGGCGCTACATATACATGGTACTCTTCAATATTTTCAAAAATGACTTAGATGAGGGAATAGAAAGGGAATTCATCAAAATTGCAGATGACACTAAGCTGGCAGGAACATCCAACACTGAGAAGAGAAACTCAGGATCCAAAAGGATCTTGACAGAATTGAAAAATGGGCCCTATCCAACAAAACTGCATTTAAAAAAAAATATATGTTTTACTGATACATTTTTCTTTTATAAACATACAAAATTCCATATCTGTTTGAAAAGTGTCTTGTCTGGGCAATACAGTTAGTTATTTCAATACAAATTTTTATTAATTCTGTTTAATTTCTAACCTCTGTTCCTATTGATTAACCATTAGTAAAATAAATCCAATATTAAAAAGAATTCTGTTTCTTCCTTTTCTTTTATCTTAAATATCAATCTATCCAATACATGTAATAATATTTTCTCCCTTTCTAATTTCTAATTTCTACATCTATTCTAGATCTTAATAACACAAATCTTATATAAGTCAGTATTTATTTCTTTTCACCATCTCTTGTCAATTTAGTGTTTTAATTCTTGTTGATTTTTGGAATGTTTCCCATATTCCTCCATTTAGATTTTAGATAAATTATCTTAGTCCAACTCATATCATTATGATAACATTCTAAATATAATTAAAATTATTAACACTGTACTAGTTGCTCCACCATGTATTTAAACCTTCATCATTCAATTATTCAACATTTTAATACACATTACTAATAACCATAATAACACTATTTAAGTATACATATTACCATCATCTTTCAACTTCTGGTCTATTCATCTACATAATTAACCATCATCTCTTGCTCTCTTTTGTATTTCAATTCTTGATGATTTTTTAGCATGCTTTCCATACTCCTCTCCTGGTATTTTGTACCTCCATTCATATTTATTCTAAGTATTCCTTGTATTTCTACTTCTATCTCTCGCTGCCAAATCTTCACTACATCTATCAGTGTCATTGTCCTCACTTCTGAAATATCTTTTGGTTTATCCAATTTTATTATTTGATCTATTAATGTGTAATCTACTTGATCTATTTCATCCAGTTTGGTTATCTCTACCTTCTCCTTGTCTTCTTGATTCATTTGCTTTATCAACTCTGTCCTTTCCTCTGTTTTTTTTATTTTTTCCTCCAATTTCCAGGGTTACCTGTTCATTTTCTATTGTTATTCAATTAGCTTTACTATACCAAATCTTTTATCTCTGTGTGGTTTTTTGTTATGGCTTCATGAATACTTTGAAACACGATAATTCTTTTTGAAATGTACTTATTTTTTTCCTGTTTTGTTTTATTGTAATAAATCACAAATTTCGTGAACATTCTACCAAAATCCCAAACTCTCCGTTGTCTGTAATACCTAAAAGCCAATATTAAAACAATTCTTTCAATCCGAAAATCATTCCCCAGGATACACAATATTTATCATTCTTTGTAGTTCTCCACCAGCTAGTTTACTTCTTCCAAGTTTCCCAATAAATCTTTTCTTTTCCTTTAATTTTCCTTCTTTCATCTTTTTATATAGTTATTTTAGTTCACTGTTATTTATAATCCAAAACCAACATCAAAAAAGGAAAAGAGTAAAAAGAAAAAACTAATCCACTTAATCTCAAAACAAACCCAAACATCTGATTGACTTTGCTAGTTGTATCTCCAAGTTCAATAAATAATTGTTCAATAAACAGTTAGCAGATGTTCTTAGGTTTTGAGTTTTCTTTCTAATGCCCCAAACATAACATTCTTCTTCCTTTTGCTTGCAGTATCCTCTCCAACCAGTAGATGTGTCTCTTAATCAGTTTCTCTGCTTTTCCTACAATATTTCAAACTGCCCAAAATGTCTAAAGTAAAACTTTTTAAATATCTGTCCATAAGGCATAAATCACCATATGATCAGTTTCAATATTTTTAAGCGTTAGCATTTAAAGAAAAAAGAAACCAGTCCAGCAAAGGTGGTATTCAGCAGGTTCTGACCAGTTCTGGAGAACTGGTAGTGGAAATTTTGAGTAGTTCTGAGAACTGGGAGCAGAAATTTTAAGTAATTTGGAATGGCCCCGCTCCCATCAATTCTCTGCCTCCCTAGTCCCAGCTGATCAGCTGGGTCTTCTTTTGTTGCCCAGCACAGGAGAACAGAGCTGGAAAGCAGGTTAGTGGGGTGGGGATGGAATGAGATTTTGCAATATCCTTCCCCTGCCATGCCCACCAAGTTATGCCCACCAAGCCATGCCACACCTGCTAAGCCACACCCACAGAACTGGTAGTAAAATAATTTGAATCCGACCACTGTAGTCCAGGTTTTCCTACAATTTTAGCCTGTGCTTTTCTTTAATTCAAGCTCTTTCTGTCAAAAACTTGCAATTTCAGTCACCGATAAGTTTTGGGAGGTGAGAAAAAGGCTCCCTGCTTCTCTGTCTTGAATCTCACTCATAAAATGGAGATTTATTTTTGGGGAAAGTTCTATCCAGAGATTAGATTGATTCTTGCCCAGATCACTCATGCTGCTACTCAGTCTTCCTCCAACTCTTCTTCAGTCACACTGTCCCAGCTCAATCTGGCCATAATAGCCATCTTCTTCCCTGCCAATTTGAGGGCTTCCCCTGGACCTGCAAAGAGTTGCTTCCCTCCTCGCAATCCACAGAGTGTCCCTTTGACACCTCTTTGGGGTGTCTTTTGACCCCTTGGGGGGGGGACTCCTGGCAGGAAAAGTTCAGCTGGCTTAGCAGAGCCCCACCAAGTCACCGTTGTATCTCCATGACGTCAGCTCCGCCTCTCCAAAATTGAATTTAATGCTGAGAAAACAAAGGTTGGGTTGGAAAAAGCAAAGATAGTTGTACAGATTAACTGACATTTGGGTCAAACACAGTAACTATGAGAGAGGCCTTGGACTCATTGTGGACAATCACTTAAATAAGAGCCAGCAATGTGTGGCAGCAGCCAGAAAAGCTAATACAATCTTTGATTGTATAAACAGATGCATAGAATCAAAATCAGATGAAGTATTAATAATGCTTTATAAAACCTTAGTAAGACCACACCTGGAATACTGCATCCAGTTTTGGTCATATTACAAAAAAGACATTGAGACTTGGACTTCCGGTTTGAGCTTCTTCAGTGACAGACCGAAACCTTGTTTCTGTGAGGCTTCAATCCGTGCTTGCCGCTGGAGCGCCCTGAGCTGGCTGGTTTCGGGGCTAAGCCACCCCGTAGAGGTAGTGAAGAGGGGGGAGACTGCCAGCAGGGTTGAGGAGAGCCGC
>BHFT01042976.1:0-17871 GCA_004320025.1 Laticauda laticaudata
TCTGACTTACGCTGCACATTCTGTTTTGCTTGTCTCCCTAACCCTGGTTGGGGAACCCAGGCTTAACAGGCATTAATAAATTATCAGTAAGATTTCAAATTTGGATAAGCTAAAATTTGACATTCTTTGCTGAAGAAAGCAAGCAGAAATTGGACAAGACAAACTATTTATTTCGTAAAACTAATTAGAACTTAAGATTCATAGTTGTTGTTTCTACAATGTTTATTCCTATTATATTTGCTCATTATAACTAAGTCTACAGGTTACAGATATCAAACTGTAGGATTCAATATTAGTAGTAACTTGAACATATTACAGAATTCATACTACATGTAGTTTGTTTAGGATGCTATAAAATCCAAAATGCTGAAGGGAAATAGGAATAAATGATTTATCCAGTGTTCCAGCATCAATTTCCCAAAGTTCAAAATTAAGCTATAATTATATTCATCTTAAAATTGTAACAATGTATCCCAAAGCAGAACCTCTCATAGGTATAATTCCCAACTGTGTATTGTGCTGTGATTTTATTCAGGCGAATACAATTATAATTAGAATTATTGTATTTTTCAAAACTTCCACATTCTCATATCAGGATCAAAAGTTGGGAAAGTCTGGAAAGTATACACTCTGGATGTTAAGCCCCTGTCACACTGCACCAACAGATGGAAAGAGGATGTAAAATGGAGAAAAACACTTGCCATCATCCCTTTTGGTTAACGCGGGGATGCTTCGTTCTGACTCACTGCCTCCGTTTTGCTTTCTTCTCTATCCGTCCAGCATCCATCTGTGACATTTTCCATCCGCTCAAAGGTTTTGAGCTGCTCAAACTTTGAGCAGAAAATGTATCCAAACGCAATTCCAATTCTGCAATCCACTAGCGCACATACGGCGGGACATCCGGTTCTGCCATCCTGTCGGGCATCCGTTATGGACGCATCCGGCTACATCCACTAGCGCAGTCCGCTGTGCATCCCTGCGCAGACTCAAATCCGCTCCAGAGGAAAGCGAACACAGGGAAGAAGTGGTCCTAACGGGATATGCGATCATGCGACGTGCAGCCTTAGTAGCACGGACGGAGAAAGCGATGAAGTGGATGCAGCTGCGCATACAAGCATTTTAAAAATGGAAAAAACGTTCCAGAGGGGACGGGCTATCTCGGATTTAAGGAGTCTTAGAGGAATGCCGATGAGGATGCAAAAGTGACACTAGGGGAAAACTTAATATTTCCGCATAAAAAGGGGGGCAGCAAAACTCACCTGGATCTCACTTTCAGACCAGCAACCCGCTGCTTGCAGACCCTCTGACAGCCTTCATCTGCCTCTTGCCTTCCACAGCATCCAATCAATGATCCACCCTTGGATCGTTAACCACATTCCTCTATATATCTCATGCCTCACATATACACATGCAACATGGTGCCGAGCCATATACAGCGTCTGTGAACTCTACTACGGGAAGAAAAGGAACGGTGTCCAAGAACGCGACCAAACGCTCCAAACACTTGCAACTCCGAGGCGTGGAGCGAGTGGAGGTGGCAAGACAGAGATGTCGTGATGATTCGAGATAGGTGCGTTCCTTCGAAGCCCTTGAGTCTACATACACACATATATATACGCCATAGTAGTTGGTGGGCCTACAATGAACCGGGCATTAATAAAGGTTGTGTTTATGTTGATCATTGTGTGGATCACATGATTCACATGAGTAGTTGATAATGAAGGGGCCATAGGTTTTGGCACCTGGGAGGTGGACCATTACCATCCCACTATGCTTGCATGGAGTTAGTCTATCCCCACAGCTTATCACAACCTCCTACAGTCATTACCCCATCGCAAAGGTATCCCCTGCCCACCCCATGCTATACCTTACCCATCCCACAAGCATGCAAAGGGCTAACCTCATTTCTAAAAGTTTCCACCAAGACTTTTATTTAATACAAATAAATGAGGCCAAATTGTGTGAATCAAATAATCTTTATTAATAACAAGCTGTAAAAGAAAAATGACCCAATGTTCAACTGTCCAAATAAAGGTTCGCACAGGTAGGCCCAACCCCAGTCTCTGGCACTCTTATCGCGTCACTCGGAGGTGTGCCCAGTCTTCAGGGGTGAAGTGTCCAGGATGCTGTGGAGCTGTGGCTGCTGCTGGAGTGCTGGTTTGATAAGCCCCATTGGGGTGCCGGCCCCGAGAGGACAACAGGTGATAGGTTTGTTCAAGGAAGCTCCTCGTGACAGCTGGCTATCACCGTGATGTGAGAGCTCCTTCCTCCATGCCATGAGTGTCAAGTCCCGCACATACCGACGAACAGATGGTTACTGAGGCTGGCTTGGAATGTGGTGGTGGAGGAGAGCGATTTGGAACAGCAGGTATAGTGCGGGCTGTCTTTCTGCAGCTGTGTGAGGAGGGCCAGTTGAACGTAGGCATCCGGTGAGGCTGTGCGAGTTGGCATGGTGTGGCATTCAGCTGGAAACCGTGTTGGGCCAATCAGGGTTCGGCGTCCCCGATGAGACTGTGCCCTCTGGACTGGAGCAACCAAGGGCTGCTGCCAGTGTGCGCTGCCCTGGCCTCCTGGTAGCCGTATCCCTGGTTACGTATGGCCTGTGGGAAGCCTGGAATGGGAGGGAATTCACCTGGGTGGGGAGCAGACCTTGGACTGGGTGGGAGCAAGGTTTCCCTCTTGGATCTAGAGGGTTGTGAAGCAGATTGGTGATCCTGTTCCTTCACCACCTCTGGTACTGGGGTTCCGCCCATGTCCATGAGGGACTGGCTTGACATAGGTGAGGATAGGCTTGACCGGTTGGAGCATGAGGAGTCGGTGTGGAGCCACTGACAGAGGAGATCTATCTTGCTCCTCGGCCCACACCCGTCCCTGCATTCTCCAGCAAGGACAGTGTGGCTACCCTTGGCCCCTCTGCGTCTGGCTACTCTGCCTTTCTCTGGAGGGTGGAGCTGGGGGTGGCAATGTGGGTAGGACTAGTGGTGGAAGTGCCGTCTCCTTTCTCTCACCATGCTGCCAGGAGTCCTCCACACACTTGCCGCCACAGTTAAAACAACTGTCTGTGGATTTACGCCGGTGGGGACACGTCCACAGAAAACCTGCCTGGAGACAGCTGACTCTGGCCGGAAGAGGACTGGCTCTCAGCAGCTGCTGCGAGAGAGAGGGTTGATGAGAGGGCTGCTCCTTGCGTGGCTGGATCTCACCCTCAGAAGCTGAACCTGGGCCATGACGTAGTTCTCTCTGGTCTGTCAGCGCCTTTGAGCTGTGGCCTGCCAGATTTCTCTCTGAGTGCAAGCTTTCCGTACCAGGTGTGCAATATGTTTCCACCCAGCCAGGAGCACCTCCACAAGTGGTAGCCCAGGCCGTCCGCCTTCTCTCTCCAAAAACAGCAGCCTGCTTTCAGTCCTTTTCGGTCGTTCCTATAGAGCCTGTGTCACCTCCTCCGCCATAGATAGTCATTCCTCTCCCAGCCACTCCAGCACTCCTCATCCTCACACTGTTCCCTCCTCATATGGTTAGTATTTGCCCTCCCTCTTCCCATTCTCGCACTATGCCTCTTCCTTCCCCTTTTGGCAGGACCAGATGGGGCCCTCCATCAGAGGGGCTTCGAGGTTGTAGCGGGCACTGCTCCATCCACACCACCACCAGCAGCAAGCACCCAGCAGGATTCATCATCATCATCCGCGTCAGCCACCAGCAGCGCCAGCAGCATTCAGGAGCCCCTAGCCAGAACCAGGGAGCATGAGCAGACAAGAGCACCGAGCGGAACCAGCAGGACGAGCAGGAATGAGCAAGACCAGCGAGCGACGAGACCATGACCCAAGCAGGACCAATACATGAGCAACCAGGGAGCGTATGAGCAGGGCACCAGCAGGGATCCCAGCAGACGAGGAGCAGCTACAGCAGAAGTAAGCCACCAGCAGAAGCAGACCACCGCCAGACTAACCAGCCTTATTCATTCCACGCTCCTCCAGAACGCAGCCATCAGCAGGAAGCCCCAATCACCAGGAGCGACCAGCAGAGTCAAGCACCACAGAAAGCCACCACCGCCGAAGAGCAGGATCACGGCAGGCATAAGCACGAGCAGAAAGCACACCACCACCAGGTACAGCAGCGATCAGCGCACGAGTAAGCACAAGCAAGAAAGCACACCGCCAGAAGCATCATCATCAGTCCTCCTCCCAGAAGCAGAACAGCAGCAGAAGCCCCAGCCCCAGAAAAAAAGTGCATGCCCGGTGCTGCAGAAGCCCCAGCCAGAAGCCAGACGTTGAGGCCAGGCGGTGGGAAGGTGGCCCTGTCCCTCTTGCCAGGCGCTGGCAGCAGATGGGTGAGGGCTTTCTCTTCTTTCCCCATGGTTGTTGCGGGCTTGCTGGCTGCAGCAAGGCTGGCAGGACAAGGCCTGGAGGCAGCTGGCAGGAAGCATGCACCAAGGCTTTGAGGCAGGCAGGGCTGGCAGGCAAGGCAGGCAGGCAGGCTGCAGGCAGGGACTCAGCCGCTCTGGCTAGGCATGGCACCGGCAGCAAGGCTGGCAGCAAGGCTGGCAAGCAAGGCTGGGCAGGCAGAGCAATGCGGGGCAGGCTGGCAAGGGACTTGATGGTGTTGGCAAGGCAGGGTCTTTCCTCTTGAATGGTGACCTGCTTGGGATGCTGCCTCCCTTATATCTGCGGGGGCTTGACGCAATGCCATTCCTCCCCCGCATGCTCAGAATAGACAGCTAGGTATCCGCTACGGCCTATCCGCTACGGCTTTCTGCTGTGCATGCCGCTTCATCCTGGTAGGCATCGGCTGTGCATCCGATTCACTCCGCTCGGCAATCCGTTTCTGCATCCGCTGTATCCACTTCCGCATCCGCTTTGACTATGGCCCCCCAGAAGCCACCTTGCGGATGTGCCATCTGCCTCCACATCCTCCTCCCCCTAGGCTACCTATTCCGCGTCTCACTCCTGCTTATCCATCCGTCTCCTGCACTCCTCCCACCCATCCGTTCCTTCCGTGTTATCCGCCTCTGGTTAATTGCTAAATTTTTTGCCCTTTTGAGAGCGAGAATAACACGGATGTGATGGAACATTTTTCTCGTCCACTGTGTCCTTTTTACTAACGTTTTGCATCCGTCGGCCAGTGTGACAGGGCCTTTATATTATATGAGGTGTATTTTCCTTAACAAAACAAAACTTAGAGGCAACAGTATCTGAATTATGTTAGGATAGTTGTAACTTGTACCTGTGTATGACTTTGATCTAGCACATTATTCTCCCAATATTGCTGAACTATAATTCTGGAATAACCAATTATACTTAGCTTGGCCAATTATGAAAAACGTTGGGAAACATGCCCATCCATCAGACATAACAATATGATCAGACCTATGTTTGCTGCAGCATGTCTAACTTGTTTATCATTAGAAAAGAAAAAAAAATCAATTTGGTAATGAGTACCATACTGACGTTAGAAAAAAAATGATTTAAAAAAATACAAATAAGATCTAAAAATTAAGTGAACCTAAAATGATAATAGAATGAATTTTCAAGTTTTAATAAAAAGTAAAATTCCTAAAAATGTAAAATGAATATAGTTGTTAGTAAAAAGAATTCAAAAGTAATTTTGTTCAGCCAAGGAGAATTGAGGCATATTCCTCATACAGTTGTCACTGGTTCTGTGACTATGAAGAGGCATAAAGAATAGGGTTAGTATTATCTAGATTTAGCTATATTTATTTTTCTTATCTCATATTTTAATATCTTTGGTTTATTATTTCTTAGTCTTTGTGTGTATATGAGCTTTGCATAATATTACTTATCCCAATAGAGTGTAGTGCAATCAATGGACATCTATATGGTAGTATAAAGGACTTCTGGCACAACCAGAATGGAGACATTATTTATATCAATGATATTCATCAAACATATGTTGCTTAATTATGCATGCATTTTTTTTGGGTGGGGGAGAAGAATCCTGCATTTCCTTTTAAGAAGAAAAAACTTATTCAGCAGCCATACAACTTCTAAAATATAAAACAAATAACCACAATATTCCTAACACTTTACTATTTAAAAACAGTCTTTTCAGTTATTTGGAGCTGCTGATATTCAGTTAATTGGATCATAAGTGCATTTTCATGAACATGGGAAGGAATGGGAAGGAAATTCAGAATATAATCATGTAGTCTTCAATCATGTAGTCTCTGAAACTAAAATACCTACCAAGATAAGTCAATGTATTTTTCTGTCTATCTCGTAGTGCCAACAAGAGAGAAATTGTTGTGGATTTTATAAAATCATCATAATGTGGTCTAATACTCATAATTCCCATCAGTTTATAATACTGAGATTTTAACATTACTTATCAAATACTACAGATAACAGATAATCAGAGTTGGAAGGGACCTTGTAGGTCATCTAGTCCAAACCCCTATCGAAGCGGGAGACCCTACACCATTTCTGACAAATGACAATCCAATCTCTTCTTGACAGTCTCAAGTGATGATGCTCCCACAACTTCCAAGGGCAAGCTGTTCCACTGGTTGATTGTTGTCATAATCAGAACGTTTCTTCTTATTTCCAGGTTAAATCTCTCCTTGTTTAATTTCCATCCATATTCCTTGTCTGGCCTTTGGGTGTTTTAAAAAATAGTTTGACCCCTTCCTCTCTGTGGCAGCCCCTCAAATACTGGAAGACTGCTATCATGTCTCCCCTGGTCCTTCTCTTCACTAGAAGAGTGAAGAGATTATTACAGGTTATTCCTGTAACCATTCTGTTTTACTAAGAAAATATGTTGGAAAAGCAACATCATTTGCCCTAAATGAAATTATTATGATCAAAGGACTTCTTAAAAGACTCATAGTGTAATTATATTGCACCAGTTTAGTTGGGAGCGAGCCTGCTAACTCTGTAGTAGGTATATATAGAAGTTACATTTTAGGACTATGGAGAACAAAAAAAAAACCTTTAATTTTTTCCTATGGCAATCATTGCTCATCTTGGTGGTTGTCAGTGCAATTAAAATTCCCCATCACTACAGTTATGTAGTTCTGAAAGATCTGCAAATTGCTTTTGGAAGGCATAATGCATATCTTTTCCTAAGTGGGCATGCAATAGAAAACACCAATAAGAATATTGTTTTTATTTGTTCCTGTTCTTGTAACACAGATGCTCACTAAGCCTTGCCAAATTTACTCATTTGGATTTCTCAGTAGGAATGGATGTTTTCAACATACAGTGTAATTCACCCTCCTTTTCTCCTGCATCTCTTCAATAATTATATGCTTCAGTTGCTATATTACAGACATGGGAGTTGTTACATAAGATCCCCATTATACCTTTTGCCTTGTTTTACTAACCTCTTGAGCTCCTCTGTTTTATTTGTCATACTTTAAGCATTCATATAAAGATGAAGGAAGCAATGAGCTTTATGAACCAATATCCTTTTGATTCTTTTACTGAGCAATTTAAGAGGCTCCATATCAGCAACATTCTAATTTTCTACAGTGCACAAGTCTTAATACATGACTGTTCTGATTGTCATTTTCATTCCTCCAAAGGATTCAATTAAATCCCTCATAATTATCCACCAAGCCTTCATCTGCAACTCACACTATGATCCCAGAAATCAAATAAAGGATATTTACAGCTAGCCACTGACTTTGTAATATACTTCTTTCTCTTTATTATATATTTCATGGACTTGAAGAATAGATATGGAGCCAATTGATCCTTCTTCCAAGATTTTTGAAGTTCATGATGGTACTATTGCAGCTTTTATTTGCATGTATTAGCAACAAGATATAAATGTGAATGGGTTGCAGGGCAATCTATCCTAGTCAACTCAGCCAATTTTATCTGCTGGGTAAAGATCACATATTTTGAGGAGTATCAGGATGTGTGTGTATGTGTGTATGTGAGGGTCTCTCTCTCTCTCTCTCTCTCTCTCTCTCTCTCTCTCGCTCGCTCGCTCTCGCTCTCACTCTCTCGCTATGTGTGTAGGAAAGCAAAAGGCTCCTTTTTGGGTAGCAAAACTGTTTTTTATTTTTTATATGAGGTTTGTTTTATATTGTATTTTTATGTGAGCCACTGAGAGCCATTGAATGCATAATAACAATGGAGATAAGAACATCAAATTATAGAAAGACTCTCTAAAACAGCTTCATTTCTAGGTGTTTTTTTTTTTAATCAGCAAACGGTGCAGTCTAATCTCCACTGTGAGGTTTTTTTCATAGCATTGGCAATGCATCACAAAAACAAACCTTCTCAGCCAAAAGCTCTGTATGAATATTATTTGGAGTTAACAATAAATATAATTGCACTGCTTGTGATTAGCTTTGGACAATGGGCAATGTTTCAGTCTTGAAAACTGTTTCAATACAATAAAATGTTTAGAAGAAGGCATATTTTATAAAAAAAAAACACACACACACATCCAACTGTGTTCAAAATTGTGTGTGTGTGTGTGTTTCTGAGATATCATGTTGTATGAAATCAGCATACAATCAGCAAATCTTTTTAAGTGTTTGTAAAGGCTTCATGCTGATTTCAAGATGTTACTGCTGTATATCAAATTGATTTCCAATGTGAATATTCTAGTTTTGCTGGGATAAGATGACTTCAGTTCTACTAGTGTAGACAAGATTCTTGAGATGACAATTCTCACTCTGTTGGTACAATGTTTCCAAATGGAAATTAAATTACATAGAACAAAAACAATTTAATATATACCAGGGTATAGTACAGGCTCTGCTGGCCATGGGTGCTCAATATTTATCGGTACATAAGCAAACTCTCATGTTATGTCTCATGTCATGTTCTCTCTCTCTCTCTCTCTCTCTCTCCTTCCCTCGCCTCTGTATGTGTTTGGGTGTGCTTATGTTATGTGTGAGTAAATTTGTAATTAGATGTATGACAAATTATTTATGATTCAAAGAATTGCACACAATGGCTACTGGAGAAATAGTTTTCCTTCTGTTTGCATTTCATACTTAGTGCTGAGAGGCAAAACAGATAAGGAACTTGGATTTAATCTCCTTATACTTTGCTGAGGAAAAGTGAAAAACTGTTAATTTTATCACTAGTATTTTTTTCCTTTAGCTTTGGAATGTGCAATATTAATGAGGTGTATATAACTAATGTACATTGCATTCATTTGCACATGTAAAAGAATAATATTCATGCAGATATAAAAATATTGGTTGTTTTTTTTAATACACTCATTCATTGCTTATTTTAATTAAATATCACTAAAACAAACATTTGGGAAAAATGTACCAAAGGTTTCACTCTAAGAACACAATAGTCGTAGTTCAATCACTAGACAGCACTCATATATAAATTCAGTAGTTAAAGGCCCAGTCCCACTGGCTGACTGATGCAAAACGTATGCATAAAACACAGCGGATGACACAGTGGACGAGCAAAATTTCGGGGGTGGCTCTATCCATTGTCATCCACTCCAAAAAGAGGTGAAAATTTGCATAAACAGAATGGAAAAGAACAGAAAAGAACAGATGTGGGTAGTATGTAGCGGGGATGTTATGGATGTTCATCGGAAGCCTAGAGATGACAAGCAATGAAGGGGATGTCACCTTCAAATGGGGTAACAGGTGGATAAGCAAAGAGATGCATAGCGGCATGCAAGGGGATGCATCACGTTACGCCTAAAGGAAGAAGGGTTTCCACACGGGTGTATATCGGAGAAACTGTTCAGCGTGCGTCATCGCTTATATATTTCCGTGCTATGAACGATGTATAGAGCTGTTCCATTACCTTATTCTTTCCTCCTCTTCTCAATTTTCAGCTTGGTCAGCGGATGTGAGTTGCGCAAGATCCAGAGGATGCAGTAAGAATCATCTACAGCAGAGTGAGTTAATGGATGGAATAATGGAACATTAAGAATTTGTTATTACTTGCATGTCGGTGGATTACATCGTTGGTGGATAAGTTCTACGCCGTCACAATATTGTAGTCAGTCTCAACAACTTTCTTGCGTGGATGAAATCCAATGGATGAATGATCGACGAAAGAGTGTACTGACAGACATGTATATTCAATGACTAACACAACGAATGCATAGTGTTTTCCAATGGATGGCAAGCTTTTTTTTAACGTTTTACATCCTCTTTACATCCATAGTGGAATCGGGACTGGGTCTTACCTGTGTCTATCGACTTCATCCCTGCAATAAAAAAGTTAAAGCCCTGTCCCATGCACCAAGGAATGCAAAAGAGATGGTAAACGCGACAAAAAAGTTTTTAGCTAAAAATGGACAAAAATGCTCATCCGTTGGAAAATGCTATACATCGCGAGTGTAACTCCAGCTGCATATGTGTTTTCGATACGCTCACCGCTTCGTCAAACATCCGTACTACTGCTATTTCATCGCTCAAAAAGTTTCGAACTGGCACAAAAACATGATTTGATGTTTGGCTTGAGCAGCAGGGCTTTGAGGTGATTGGGGCTGGTCCATCACAGCAAGCACAACACCAGCAGCATCAGAGGACACAGGAGAGCACCAGCCAGTACCGCGACAGAGAAACGAAAAGCAGCAGGGAGAAGCTACAGCAGGCAGCAGCAGCAGGAGCAGCACCAGGAGCCAGCACCCAGCAGGAAGAGCACCGCACGCACCATCAGGAGAAGCACCCGCTCAGCAACACAGAGAGCGACCACGCACCACCCACCAGCGCAGCAGAAAGCACAGAGCTTCAGAGTCAGCGACCAGGGGGGAATGGTGGATTCTGTCCTCTTGCCAGGGCTGCAGGAGTAGGCACAGGCTTTGTCTCTTCCTGACTGTCGAACCATGGTGTTTTTCAGATGCTGCCTGGCAGCAGAGTCTTTCTCTACCTGCTGACTGCTGCGGAAGCATGCATCCTTTTATATCCGCGGAGCTGTTGACAATTTCAGCCTCCCCCGCATGGTGCAGAAACGTAGCATCCCGCTACTTGCATCCGCTATGCATCCCTACTCCAATTAGACATCCGTGATGCGTCCGCCGGATCATCTCTCTACGCTACCGCTCTTTCGCTAGCTGATATGTGCGCTTCCACTATTCCCCCTGGATACCTTTCGGATGTTCATTGCCATTCATCCGCTTTCATCCGCTAGGCTTCTACGAACCATTCGCTTACCATGCCCTACATATACCCCCGTGCCGTTCCCTCTGTCATTGTTTTCTGTTCTGTTTATGCAAGTTTGGGCACTTTGAGAACGGATAACAACGATGAGCCTACCCCCCAAATTTTGCTCATCCGCTGTGTCCTTTTTGCATACGTTTTGCATCCGTCGGCCAGTGTGACCTAGCCTTAACATGTTGCGTAGTAAACAACTGATAAATATGCATACATGAATTTGGTTGTGAAAATTCTCAGTAATTTCACTTTGGATTTGAATAAGAGAGGAAAAGAAATAAACCATGACAATTAAATAACTTTACTGCAGTGAGAATATAATTTATCTTAGAATTTGGATAATGTATTTATTTTGCTAGGTGCTAGTATTTATTTACCTTACAGTTTTTGATTTTTTTTTTTGAAGTTTACTGATCATTGAATAAATAGTAATTGATTGATTGAAAATTCAAATAAATCTTTTCCCCCTTTCCTTTTATTATAACAGTGTGGTTAATCTCATACTACAATTAAACTATAAGGACTTATATAAACTGTAAGAGTGTAAAAAAATAAAGAAGCTGCTTATAACCATAATACTATGAACCAGTAATCAACAAATAAATTTTTGTTGTTTTAAAGGTAATATGAGTTTCAAGGATTTCATTATGGTAAATGAGACTTTACCTGACTATTGAAGAGTTACAATAAACAAATCACATCAATATGAGACATTTCAAAACAATAAACGAGTCAAATATGTACTTTCTGCCTCCAATCACCAGACAAGGCCAACTGAAACTCTGCTTTAAAACTATTTTTTCAGCACTTCAAAAATATTCTCCTCCTCACCCCAAGATGCAGAAAATCATCTTTACTAATTCAAAATTTTTATTACAATCTAGCAATATTCCAAGCTTCATTTCTGGCACATATCTTCTTTCCAGTGTTTTCTCACTGCCTTGTATCGCCATTTTATGCTGGGCTGTTCTCATTTATTCAACCATTTTCCTTTTTCTCTCTTCCTTTTCAACTTCCATAGTTTTCTTTCCTTAAAATAAATAAACATTAAGGTTCAGTGTAGGTACTTTGGAAAAAAAAATTACATGGTTTATGTGAATGAACCTGGCTACTATAAAGTGAAATTATCACTTGTTTTAGCTATAAAAGTTTTCTGGACCAACAAATGAAGAATTGTCCCTATTGCTCTACTTTTGGGGGTGGGAGACAAAGTATCATTGTAAAAGAAAAAATGAATATTGAATAGAGTATGAAGGTGTCTGCTAGGATATGTACAGAGTAACATTTGTATACAAAGGATATGCACACAGAAAATTGTTCATGAGAACAGTTATGAAGAAATATACAGCCACAAAGAGTTGAACAAGTTGTCTTAACGTTTACTTGAAGAAATAGCACAGTCCAATAAACAATCCATGTCATACACATTTTTAACAGTCCAGAAATATCCAGTTATAAAGTCTTCTTAAAATCTAGTTATAAAGTCTTCTTACTGTTCCATGTCTTTTAGCAGGAAACAAATATCAAACCGACTTATACAACAGATAACCTTCATATCAATAAACAGGGTTAAGCCCCCTCTCACACTGCATCAACGGATGGAAAGAGGGTGGTAAAACGGAAAAACACTTGCATCCATTGGTTAACGCGATGATTCCGTTTTGTAGCTCCATTGCATACGTTTTGCTTCTCTCATATCCGTCAGCATCCGTCTATTACGTTTTCATGCCGCTCAAGAGGGTTTTGTAGCTGCTCAAAATTTTTGCGCGGAATGTATCCAAATGCGTCCATTCTGCACTTTGAGGCTGCGCTCTGAAATCTGTTTAACGCATCTGCTATAATCCGCTATGCATCTGCTATGCATCCGCGCACTCAAAATCGCGCTCGCAGCAGTAAACGGACACAGGGAGGAAGCGGAACGGACATGGAACGGATGCAGACGGATGCAGAAACAGATGGAAAGAAAGGATGAAAGCAGATGCAGCTTCGGCAAAAAAAGCATTTAAAATGGAAAAAACGTTTGCAGAGGGGTACCTATCTTGGATATTAAGGATGTCTGGAGGATGCCTAGAGCATGCAAAGGGACACCATAGTGGAAAAACGCGATACTGGCTATAAAAAGGGGGAAACAACTCATCTGGATGCTGCACTTTCAGCCAAGCAGCCCAGCTGTGCAGACCTCTTGTAGCCTTATTTGGCTCGTCCCCTTCCACAGCATCACAGTCATGTCCCACATGAATTGTAACAAAGTTCCTTTTGGCAGCCACATCCTTCTGCAACAGTGCGAAGCATCTACAGGCTCTGTGAACTTCTACTACGGGAAAATAAAAGAGGCAGCCAAGAAGCGTATGGGTGCTGAAGAATGGATTGGGGATAGAAGACAGAGTACGGTACCTGTACAACTTGAATGGTGGAGGCTCAGGAATGAAGACACTCGTGCTTCCAAAACTTCATGAGGGATGCCTCCAGCTATGTTTGACGAAGTTGTGCGCGGCCTTGACGCTCCAGTTGACAAGCAGAACACAAAACTTCTCGGCCGCAGCCTGGAACCTGGGCTCAAGGTGGCACTCACTTGTTGCCACCTGGCCTCGGGGACCACCTTACAGGAGCATGTAGTAATGGCTGGAGGGTGCCACACAAACCATCAAGCATTGTGGTCAGAGAAGCTGTAGTATTAATATTAGGGTAATAAATCCTGGGCAACATAGGTTCCAGTAACTTGTCACACCATGCAGCATCGCCCCAAACCGTGAGGACAGATCATGGAAGCTTGCTGCATCCTGCCAATCTCATGCCGCACCTGCTACCCAGTGTTGCAGAACAGGCTTATGGACCTCGCAACAAGGCAATGGGGACATGGAGCCTGGAATGGAAGGCAAGGGTGAAAACCTGATTGCGACACTGAGGATGTGCAAGGCCCCACAGAGCCTCATGTGAAGGGGAAGAAGCAGCGCAACCTCCTGAAACACTGGTGCAAACTCCCAGCTAGAGGCGGTGGAGTGGCAAGAACAGGATGTAGAATGCTTAATGGATGCTTCCTTGCAGCCTGTCTCATCACACTGATGAGATTGGGCCATGTATGTTGGGTGGCCTACAATGACAGGGCGTTTTAAATAAAGATTGTGTTTTATTTGACATGTGTGGATGATTATTACATTATTATTGATAATAAAGGGCTCATAGGTGTGGCTACCGTGGGATGGTGGGACGCATACAGTCCCACTATGCTTGGCACCTGGAGGTTTATTTATCCCCACAGCTATTACCCATCCCAAGGTATCCCTGCTTCATTCCAACAGGTATCCTGCCATCCGCCCTGCATCTTAACGCCATCCCACAGATATCCTAACCCATCCCACAGTAATCCCTGCATGCCCACTGCTATCTTAACCCATATCACAAGCATGCAAAGGCTTAAACCAATCCTAAAAGTTTGCCACCAAGACTTTATTAAAAAAAAGAAATGAAGCAAGTGTGTGAAATCAAAGATAGACTTTCATTGATTAACAAGCTGTAAAAAGAAAAAAGTGACCCAAGTCCAAGTGCTCCAAAATAAAGTCACAAGTAAGCCAGCCAGCCAGTTCTCTTGACACCTCCTTTGGTCACTGCGGAGGTGTGCCGCAGTCTCAGGGGTGAAGGGTCCAAGGTGCTGTGGAGGTGGTTGGTGCTGGAGTGCTTGTCTGAAGCGCCATTGGGGTGCCTGGCCCCAAAAGGACAACAGCTGACGGTGTGTTGAGAAAGCTCTCGGACAGTTTAGCTCAGACCCGGATGGTTGAAGAGCTCCTTTCCTCCCATGCCATGAGGTGTCAGCGCGCATATAAAGGACAGATGTACTGAGGCCGTGCTTGCTGTGGGGTGGAGAAGGAGCAGTGTATGGGGCTGTCTGGTCTGCAGCTGTGAGGACTTGAATTGGTGGCATCAGTGGCATGGTGTTGCATCAGTGTTGTGGGTGGCTATCGTGGCATCGTTGGCATCAGTGTTGTGGTGGGCATCGTGGCCATCAGTGTCGTGGGTGGCATCGTGGCAATCAGTGGAACCGGTGACAATGGTGTTTGTCCGATGACTCTGTGCGCTGGACTGGGAAGGGTGCTGCCTGTGCTGCTGGACCTACTGGTAGCCGTAAGCCCTGGTAGGTGAGGCCTGTGGAAAGCCTTGCGATGGAAGGGACATCCCTGGGGTGGAGGAGCAGACCTGACTGGGGTGGGAGCAGGTTTCCTCTGGGTCTGGAGGGTGTGAAGCAGCTCGGTGATCCGGTCCTTCACCACCTGGTACTGGGGTTGTGCCATGTCCGTGAGGACTGGTTGACATAGGTGAGGAAGGGTTTGCGGTTGGAGATGAGGAGTCGGTGTGGAACCCAGCTGAGAGAGGAATATCTATGCTTCTCCTGATTGGTGTCCCTGATCTCCCAGCAGAATAGTGTGGTTCTGCCCCTCCGGTCTGGCTCTCTGTGTTTCTGTGGTTAGGTGGAGCTGGGGGTGGATGCGGGTATGGGCTGTGGTGGGACGTGCCGTCTCCTTTCTCTCAGCGCACCAGGGAGTCCTCCATGCGCTCCAGCCATGGTTAAAACAACTTGTCCGCGGGTTCTCCGCCGTGGCTACCGCTCCACAGAAACCTGCCTGGAGACAGGAAGCTGATCTCTGGCGCGAAAAGAGGACTGGCTGCTCAGCAGGGCTGCGGAGAGAGAGGGTAGTTAGAGCGACTGCTGTGGTTCCTCAGTGGCGATCTGCACCCTCGCCAGGAAGCTGCACCTGGCCATGATGTAGTCTCCCTGTCCGTCAGCTAACCGTGGGCCTGACCAGAAATTTCTTGAGGTGGGCATGCTTCCCATACCAGGTGTGCATGTGCTTCCATCAGCCAAGGAGCACCTCCGAAGTGTGAGCCCGAGACTTCTGCCGCCTTCTCTCTCAAGCAGCATGCCTTCCGCCTTGGTGTCCCTGTACAGCCGGTGTCCCTTCGCGCCACAGATAGTCATTCTCTCTCAGCCACCTCAGCACCTCTCCTCATGTTTCCTCTTCAATGGAGTATTTCCTCCTCTCCCATCCCCGCATATGCCTCTTCCTCCCCTTTGCAGGACCAATGGCCCTCATGCAGAGGGGTACCAGGTAGTAGGGCTGCTCCTCCACACCAACCCGGCAGCAGCAGCACCGCAGGATGCATCAATCATCAATCATCATCCCGCAGCAAGATCATCATCATCACATATCATCATCAGCAGCAGCAGCAGCAGAACCAGCAGGACCAGGATCAGCGAAGCAGAGTAAGCACCAAGCAGCGCCAAGCAAGACCAGGAGCACGAAGCAGGACCAAGGAGCTGAGCAGGAATGAAGCAGGACGAAGCAAGACCAGGAGCATCGAGCAGGATGAGCAAGTCGCAGGAGTACGAGCAGGATGAGCCAGGACGAGGAGCAGCTTCAGGCAGGGTACGCACCAGCAGAAGCACCACTGCCAGGAAGCAGCTTCAGCAGAGTAAGGCAACGAGCAAGAGCACCACCCACCAGAAGCGCATCATCAGCTCGCTCCCAGTAAGCAGAAGCAGCAGAATCGCCCAGCAGAAGCCCCCAGCAGAAGCAGAGTCAGGGACAGGGGCGGGAGGGTGGCCCTGCCCTCTTGCCAGAGAATGGTGGGCATATTGTGCTTTCTCTTCTTCCCCATGGTTTTGGGTTTGCTGGCTGGCAGGGAGACTGGCAGGGAGGCTGGCAGGGAGGCTGGCAGGCACCATGGCTGGCAAGGAAAGGCTGCAGGAATGCTGGCAGGCAGCTGGCACCAAGGCTGGCAGGAAGGCTGGCAGGAAGGTGCGCAACAGGCTGGCCAGGCAAGGCAGGCACCAAGGCTGGAAGGCCAGACTGGCTGGCAGGGAGCTTGGAAGGCAGGCTGGCAAGCAAGGCTGGCAGGCAGGCATACAGCAAGGCTGGCAGGGAGGCTGGCCAGGAGGCCTGGGAGGCAGCTGGGAGGGCAGGCTGGCAGGAAGGCTGGTCGGAAGGCTTGCAGCAAGGCTTGCAGGCAGGCTATGCTTAGGTCAGCAGGTTTAGGGCAGGCAATGGCTGTCATATGCGTTTCCGCAGCAGTCTCTCGATATGGTGTATCTCTGCTCTTGAGCTTGCTTCCCTTTTATTATCTCATCGGGGCTTCCGCAATGCATCCACCCCGCATGCGCAATTACGCCAGGTATCCGTTAGGCTTTCTGCTGTGCATCCGCTAGGCTTCCGCTCTGCCATCCGCTTCATCTACGCTGTGGCATCCGCTGTGGCATCCGCTTCATCCCTTCCATGTCTGCTGTGCCAATCCACTTCATCCATTCCGCGTCCGCTTTGCTGAGGTCCCCCAGAAGCCTTGCGGATGTGCCAATCCTGCTGCTCATCCGCTCCATCCACTAGGCTTGCCGTTCCGCCATCCACTTTCCACCCGCTCTGCGTCCTCCCGCGTCTGGTTCCTTTCCGTGTTTATCCGGCTCTGGTTATGCAAATTTTTACCCTTTTGAGAGCGGGATAACAACGGATGGAACATTTTTCTTCAGTCCGTTGTGTCCTTTTTACTAACGTTTTGCATCCTTGGGGCAGTGTGACAGGGCTTTAAGTCGTATCAGTCCATAGTCATTCAATATCAGTAATTAAGAGAGATCATCAGTGAAAAGAGAACGAGAATTAAAACCATTTATCTATAGCTCGCCCTCTTCTGGCAACTTTTTAGCATAATTAAACCAATCAAAATATAGCATACACATTACAATATTTTTCCTTAAAGCTACAAATACTATACATATT
>BHFT01042977.1:0-14842 GCA_004320025.1 Laticauda laticaudata
GTGAGTTATGCGCATTGCGCACGGATGCCTAGGGATATAGCTGACACGTAACGGATGACACGGACGTATAACGGGATGTTCCCCGTATGCGTAGCGGATGTGATCGGACGCGTTGGGGATACTTATCTGCTTAAAAAGTGTGGCGAGCTCAAACTTTTGTGAGGCAGGATGAAATCACAGTAGACGGGATGCTGACAATAGAGAGTATGAAAAAGACGGATGCAGGTGAGTACAGAAACGGATGCATCACAGTTAAATGGCAAGTGTTTCTCTCCGTTTTACATCCTCTTTCCATCCGTTGGTGCTGTGTGACATGGGCTTTAGCTCTTTCAGCAAAGAAAAGTCACTCCTATAGCATGACTTCTAAAAAGAGAATGCAATGCTTGCCTACTTTCCCACAACAATATTTCTCAGAAAAAAATATTGTAATATTCTATTATTTATCTCCTGGTTTTATAAGCAGGTTTTCCTTCAGGAGCTTAAGAGCAATATAATATTTCTTTCCCCAATAAACACTAACAAGTTTTCAGATTTTCAGGCAAATTATTTTGCCATCATAACAAACTTCTATAAAATTTATCTGGGCATTAGCGAAGGTGCTTTTTTCCACCTACAACTAGGTTACAGGAATGAACAAAGATGAGGCCCAAGTCTGAGAAACCCAGAGTCACAGTGGCTCACAGCGTATGATATAAATTATTTAAATTTCAAAAATATGGCAAATTGCCAATTTTGTTTAACCTTGATAGTCTGGATTTCTTTGAATAAGGAGTTTTAGATGTTACATTATACTGACTGCAATGATGTGAAGTGCTGTGGAGCATGTGATTTTGAGATTAGATTCATTCTCAAACATCACATACAGACACAGACACAGACAGACACACACACACCAGTCTTGGGTGTTACCAGGTACAAACAATAGAAATAGAAGTGTCAAAAGTTGAACTAAAAAGAACTGAATTAGTTAATAGTTAAATACTATTTTTAAAGCAACTAAGCTAATGGCTGACATAACAAATTCAGAGTTGACAGAGGTGACCCTCAGCACAACATGATTTTTCCTGTTTAATTTAATAAAGATTTTTTTTATGAAGAATACCAATGAATAGGCACTAAAAGCATTTAGGATGAAATTTTAGGTGTGCTATTTTGAAAAAAAATCCAGAATGAAGCATTGGGAATCAAATTCTATACATATTAATATAGTCAGCATTTTATGTGTGCAATGTAATTTATATATTCTGTTCACAAAGCAACTTTTCTAGTTTTTTTAACAATTAACTTAATTATATATCTGATGTACTATGAAAACATGTCCTGATGATTTTATGTGTCAATTAATTCATTGATCATCTTTCTTCATCACAATTTGAACACAATATGTCAATAATATTTCTCAATAGAAACTTCTGAGTAGTAAGGAGGTGAAGTGAATGTATCACCAGCACAATTAAATCCCAAGTTTAGATATATATTATCATATTTATTACATTTCTGGGAGGGAGGTTAGTATATGTGAGATTGCAGTTCTATTTAACATACAACATACAAACTCATCATTGGTAACTGTACTCAAGATTATTCACCATGGTCAGATTTCTGAATATTTTTGCTCATAATTCTCCATTTAATGCTTCAACTAACCAGTTTTCAACCACTAATCCAATTTTATGAATCAGTTCTCAGAGTACGCAGAGAGGCAGGGCTAAGGTGACAAGTAGACTCTCTCTGTCTGACTGACAACATACACAGGCAGTCAGCACTAAAGCCGGGGGTGGGTTTCTCCGGGTTCGGACTGATTCGGGCGAACCTCTTGTTCTGATAATCAGCTGGCTCCAAACCAGTTTGCTCCAACAAGTATGTGGGCCCACCTGCCTGCCCCTGCTCTTTCCTCTCCTTTATGTCTTTTTGTTAGAGCACAGCTGATTCGCATAGAAGAGCAGTTTGCCGCGCCTCAGCTGTTTTCTTCAGCTGCCGTTGAAGGTAAGTATTAGCTTTTTAAAATGCAGAGCATGTGCATGCAGCGTGCACTCACCGAACCGGTTGTTATACCGGTTGAATCACACCCCTGACTAAAGCAGTAACCAGGGTTCTAACCAGCTGATTATAAATGCTTTCAGTACAATTGTGTTCAGGCAGTTAGTATGCTCTCATACATGAACCTGCAGAAACTGCAATGAATGGTCTACCAAGCTGACCTTCCCAGATCAGATTTAGCAACACGGCTTTGAATTGGCATATTTTTCATGCTCACATGTACAGTGACTAGCAGATAGATGCTTCACTGACATAAGATGTCATGCATGTCTTCTAAATCATTTCTGAAACATAGGTAGCACTAAAATGTAAAGGGCCCTTAGGCAATATCCCACTGTAGCCACTGGAAGTCCCTGTAGATTCAAGATATAGTTATCTCTAGATATTAACTTCAGTAAGGATTTTTCAGTCTTCAAATCACATTTTAGGAAGTATAAGTTCCTGTTTGCTATACAATTAAGCATATACTGTTTTCTATTTATTTATGTTATTTGTCAAATTTATTAGCAACCCATCTCACAGTTCAAGGAGATTTTGAGTGGACTTTTCCACTTTTCACATAAATTTAAGATATATTGGAAATAAGAGTTGCTATTAAAGTTATTATCTTCATACCAAGCTTCATCAATATTATTCTTCCTCATGAGAAAGTCTGATTGTGAAGTTCTTGCAAATGCCATTCCCTCAATGATGAGACCCTTAATGAATCTTCTCTCCTACTTCTAACTGGATGGGCAGACTTAGCCAGGAGCAAAATCATGACATGATTTTGAATTGCATCAGAATCAGACTGAGCTCCCATAGTAGTGATCTCTCATGGACAAAGATAGGGACATCTATAACTACACTGCATGGGCCACCAGCTGAAATTTGGGATGGTGTTTAAGGATAGACACATACAAAACAAACTACAACAGTCTAATTACAAAGTAAGAAGAAAGCGAAAAACCATGTGCCATGCCTCCTAATCCAGAAAGTGCCACAGTTGTTGCAACATGTGGCAAGAAAGGTCCTCTTGGCCACAGACTCCACCTTCTACTCAAGCAGGACTCCTAAACTGCAATCTCTGTCCAAGAGAGAACAATACTCTTATGAGCTAAGGAAGGATTATTCTAAAATTCAGTTGAATTTTGAACACAGTCACTCCATCTCACCATGATTCAGTATGAGCTTGTTATTCCCCACTCAGGCCCTAAGAGCTACCAGATACTGTATTTACTACCCAACCAAATATGAAGATGTATAATTGGGGTATCATCTATATATTAATGATAGGTTGTCCCATGCCAATGGAAATATTACATACTTTAGATGTTGTTTTCTATTTGTAACCTTTCAATATTGTCTTCCAACTGGGGAGGCAGAGCTGGCATCGTGATGATACGGCATGCAATCTTGGATGTCTGAGATCACTGCCAATATCTTTGCTCCTGGACGATCCAATTGGATCTAAACCATCCCGAAGAGACGGTGAAAGTGAAGAGCGCATCCTGTTGATCTCAGGGATACCGCAAAGTCCAAGATCCAGGAAAAGCTCTTCTTGCCAGCGGCAAAGAGGCAGCCATTAAAACTGCCGAAGTTGGGACAGCTCCGAAACGGAAGAGAACAAAAAGAGAGAGTGTGCCGGTTTGGTGAGAATTTTTTCTTTATTCTAAGATCTGAAAGGACACCCTAAGGAAAAGAAAGAATCTGTAACTGTAAAAGTTTTGACATAGAGTGATTAAGCGGCGGTTTTAAACAGGAATATCAAAGTAATGTTTTTTTCTCATTGCTGGATTTTCTGTACCTGATCTTATATTTTGAAACTGGACTGGTTTTTATTTTCCCATTAATTTTCTTTCTCCTTTTTGATTTTGCAACATTTCAGGCTAGAGACTCCCTTTTAGCTATTTCTCTTTTTAAATATTTTTTCTTTTCAGAAGGTTTTTTATGATAAATCAACTGATTTAGATAAGATTTTGACAGGTTACTAATGAAAAGGTGATTTAAAAACTTGTATGGATATTTATTAGAAATTAAACTAGAAGAAAGAACAAGTTAAAGAAACTATGATTGCTTGGGGGAAGAATTTTTGGATATGGGATGACCTGGAGAAATGGCAAAAATTGTGGTCTCAAAATTATAAGATGACAATGTCAACAGCATATAAAGAAAATTTGTATAAGAATGTCTTTACAGGTGCATTTTTCCCCCAATGTTCAAGAATAAATCCGAAAAAATGTTGGAAAATTCATCAGACACCTGGTTCATATTACCATAATGTGGGTGACTTGTGCGGATGCTAAAAATAAAATAATAATAAAAATAATAAAAAATATAAAAATAAAAAAATAAAAAAAATACTGGACTAAAATCCACACATGGTTGGAAAAAAAATGACAAAAAAACATATAGATTTGAACCCAGATATTTTTTATGGGAATTTTACCTGAAAATATAATAGTAAAGACTTGAAATGCCCGATTGTAAATGTATTAACAGGGGCTAGGATTGTATTTGCTAAAAACTGAAAAAATGAGAAAATACCATCACAGGAGGAAATTATTAAGAAAATATTGGAATGTGCTGAAATGAGTAGATTGACATTTGAAATTAGAGAGCAAGAAGATAAACAATTTTATAAAATTTGGGATCTATTCTATCAATGGTTCAATAATAAAATATAGTAATGAAATATGTAGATTTTTAGAAAATACTAAATATAATAAGATGTATTTTTTTTCTTATTATATCTACAAAATGATTTTAGGATAGATTTGGGATGATAATAAGAATTTCACAAAATAAATTGAGTAAAATATGATTATTTCTTAAAGCCAATAGATGTGAATGAATAAATAAGTATAGTCAAATGATTGATTAATAATGATATTAATGCATTTAATATTGGATTGAAAATATGAAATCATATATAATTGTAATTGAAGACTATGAAATGGAAGCACAAAAAAAATTGTAAACCAACCGACATACTGTATGCACATATATGGAAGATGGCTTGATGTTTTTATGTTTTGTTTGTTTATGTTTGTTTTAAAAATCAATAAAAAATATTTTTTAAAAAATATTGTCCTCCATCCTTTTTTTCCCTTGTCACAGAAAACATGTTAAAAAGGGTAAAATTAAGATGTTGAATTCAGAGCACGAAAACCCATAACTAGGATCTCAGCCATGGGTTGGGAGAAGTGGGAAAAAATCCTTCCCTTAATAGAGATGGAGGCCTCAGACACAACCTGTCCTCCATTTTTTATGCTGCTCTTTCAGTCCCCAGGAAGATTAAGACCAGTTCACAGGTTCACCAAGGCAGCCACGCTTAACAACCCACCCAGGGCAAATGATTTAGGAGTTAGAATATTTACATCCCAATGACTCTCTGCTTACTCACCTAATGAGCCTATCCAGATTAGGTGAGAAATGAAACTCTCCTGGAGGACATATATGGGGTTCTCATAACCAACTTGTCCATACTGAAGAAGCTACTTGGATAAGCAACAAAACCATGAGAAGTCAAGTTGCCATAATGCAACTTCCAGACAACTCTACCTGGGTGACTGATAATCTTCACTGACATCAGCCATAGAAGTTGATTCGCTTTGTGTCAGGCACTTCTGTGGCCCAACCTATTTTGGTGGGTTACTGTTGTGAGGGGAAAAGAAGAGGGTGCACTACATACAACACTTTAGGATTCCAAATAAAAAGTGGGCTATGACTCTATTGAACAAATGAATAAATAAATGAAGGAATAAATAAATGATTTTTTAAACAATCCATCTACTAACACCTTAGTTAATGTCACTTTTGTGTGAACTATATATTATTTTTTCTTCAAATTCTATAAGTATATGAAGTATTGCCAGATGGGTTATTTTTCTACTTTTTTTATTCCATAGCATGATGTTTCTGTTCATCTAGTTCTTGAATACAGGACACGGGAGGGAGGAAAAAGTTAAAAGAAAAGTAAGGGCTTTTTTTTTTTAAGTTGAAATGTATGCCATGATAATCAAAACACTTCTGGAGAAGCCAGCTTAATTCATCCAATCCTTAAAAATTACTTGAAAGTACTTTCCTTCCAGCTGCCGTCAAAAGGCTGCCAATTACAATCCTGAGGAGAAGATGGAATTTCTTCTGATTATGAATGGTGAGCCTACTTCTTACCGGTAATACAAGATACACATTTGTTTTAATCAAGTTCCAAAAAGAATTCTGAAAAAAGAAATCCTTTTTATATACATGTGGATTTAGCTACAAGTGAAAATGGCTAGTTTGTCTTGATGCTAAGTTGATAAATGCAGAAGTGAATCACCTTTAACCACACAAGGTTAAAAGATTCAAAAACATGGATTCTGTTTAAAGAAAGCACATGTTTGGAATCCTGATATTATTAAAGGTCCTCCAGCTCATATTCAATGCATTCATTAGCCAGTAGTCTTCATTTTTTCCAGATGCAGAACCTTCAACTCCAATATAGGTTTTATTATTTGAGGCAGGGGGAGGTTTTGCCAGATGTTAGTTTTTCCTCTCCCTTATCTTTCTCCCTCACTTCTGACTTCTTTCTCTTTTTCTACTTTCTTCCTCCCATCCGTCTTTATTCATCATTAATGTATTTAGTGTGTTACAGAAGAAAAAAGGGCACTTAATTATTTAAGTGATTTTATTGATTGATATTTTTATTTATTACATTATTTCGATAGCACCACCATATAGAAAATCTGAAAGCAGCTTACAATAACCATTCAATAATATATATTACAATGTTAGAAATTTTGAAATCTAACTAGAAATCTCTAGTTAGAAATTTTGATTTCTTTTTTAAAGAAGAGACTCCAACATGAGAATTGAAGATTATTTGCAAAATGTAATGCTATTGTAAAATATATTCACCATGTAAGCAATATTTTGCTACAGTATACTGGAATTGTTAATGGATGGACTTTCAGACAAATGTTTCTTTGTTTTCATTTATCTTTCAGTCTACAGACAGCCTCAGAAATACAGCTTCAAGTTTGCCTGATTCTACTTCTGAAGGGGCTATTATATAATGTAATTATTTTAATGAATAGCATTAAACAAGATGCAGATTTGCGCTAAACAGAATTCTGGAAGAATATTTGGTCCATTTGTTTTCCTCATGATGACACAGCTATTTCCCTTTCTCTATTTCTAAGATCTATTAAAAATTTACTTGACTGAAAAAAAGTCAGACATTCTTCCAACAAACAAAAACTCTTTTAAATATTTCAGTATGTGATTCAAGCAGTTGGAATTGGATTTCCATTAATCCTATGAGTTTTAACTGATTCAATTAATAGATCAGCAACTAAAGATCCAACAGTAGATTAAAATATAATTCCTTCCCAACATTTTCTGTGGGAATAGATAATAAGAAACACCTCTATAGAATCTCCAAAATATACCAGCTTTCTTTTCCCTATTCCATATTGAATTAAGGAGAAATTTAAAAGAACAGTAAACATCGGCATAGCCAAATAGATACGAGGGATAAGGGGGGGGGGAATCAAGATTGCCTTGTCTTGATTCCACTTAGTAAAAAAAGAAAGATGGAATCTTTATCAAGCCTTTGAAGATTATGCATTGTATCCAGTAACAATGAAGTAGAGTTCCAATGGTAGATGTAATATCTGTTTCCTGACCTGGCCTACCTTAAAAGGTAGACAAAAATTCAGGTGGAGGTTGCCTTCTTATGGATTAAGGGCAGTCTGAAGGCAATTTTGTCTTCAGTGACTGTCCAGTCCCTTCTTAAAAACCTTGAGTGATGGAGTGCCCATGATTTCTGAAGACAAGCTGTTCCACTGGTTAATTTCCTCACTGTTAGGAAATTTCTCCTTAGTTCTAAGTTGCTTCTCTCCTTGATTAGTTTCCATCCATTGCTTCTTGTCCTGCCCCCAGATGCTTTGCAGAATAGCTTGACTCCCTCTTCTTTGTTGCAGCCCCTGAGATATTGGAACACTGCTATCATGTCTCCTCTAGTCCTTCTTTTCATTAGACTAGACATACCCAGTTTGTGCAGTCATTCTTATGTTTTAGCCCCCAATCCCCTAATCATCTTTGTTGCTCTTCTCTGTGCTCTTTCCAGAGTTTCAACATCTTTTTTGTAGTAGGGTGACCAAAATTGGTTGCAGTATTCCAGGTGTGCTCTTACTATAAAGCGGCACAGATATTTCATGTGATCTTGATTCTATGCCTCTGTTTATACAACCCAAATTGTGTTAGCTTTTTCTCTGGAAAATCATGGCAGACTAAACTTTGGAGATCCAGCATGTTATTTTGGCTGGAATACTCTCTAACCATCTTATTTCACAAATTAGTTAGATGTACAGCTCCATATAAATCAAGAACTCAAAACTACTCTTCAAATTAGTGAATCATGAACATGCCTCTATCCTTAATTGCTTTAATATCTGTGAATATAAAAGATGTGCTCTTATAATTACAATCAATATTGCCTTTGCAATTTAATTAGTTGCTTTTGCAACTTAGAATCAGATGAATAGCTATTTATTTGTTTTAGTTGTGTGCCACTCAACTCCAAACAATTTGGATAGCTTACAGTGCAAAAAGTTAAAATACAAAACAAGAAACAAAAAACTCAAATCAGAGCGGAAAAAAAGAGAAAAAGAACAAGACGGTGAATATTCTAAACATTCTCATCTAACATTCAACACAGGGGGCTCCAACCACGAGATGCTCAAGAACAGCCAGCTCTTGATGGACTTCCTTTATTTGTACTATAGCCTGATCATCGAAATATTTAAACCACGTTACCAATGTAGGCCCCATGGCACGTATGGCTTATTTAAATGACACAACAAGATGTCAATTACTAAAAATTTGCAAGAGTGAGAAATTGAATCAGAGTTTGGTATTCATCAAAGTCATCTAATCAGTCACGTGCCAGTTACAAATGTAGTAAGCAACCACCTTATAGCATCAGTGGTGGGATTCAAAAATTTTTACTACTGGTTCTGTGGGTGTGGCTTGATGGGCATGGCATGACTTGGTGGGCGTGGCAGGGGAAATCTCTATTCCCTCTCTACTCCTGGGTGAAGATTACTGCAAAATCCCATTCCCTCCCCACCCCACTAGCCTGATTTCCAGTTCCATTCTCATGTGCAAGGCAACAAAAAAAGACCCAGCCCATCAGCAGGGACTTGGGAGACAGACAATAGATGGGGGCGGAGCCAATCAGAGGTGGGATTTGCCGGGTCTCCAAACTATTCAAAATTTCCGCTATCAGTTCTCCAGAACTTGTCACAACCTGCTGAATATCACCTCTGTATAGCATCCTTGCCCAGGTTACACTGGTTTAAATTAAATAAACTGGAAACAACTAGGTAGGCTTTTCAAGGTTGGACTTAAAAACTGTTTTATGTTTTATATTGGTTTATAGTTCTTTACAATAGCACAAGTGTGAATGACATGGATAGCAGCTTAGGAAAAAATGACTTCCAAAAGAACACATTTTAATCTAAAGTAATGGACACTACTAGGCAAATATGAAAACAAAAAGACTCAGCAATTAATTTGGAGAGAATACAATATATACTATTGTAAGACACTACTTTCTAAATCTCATCTGCTAAATAGATGTCTATAGAACCAAGATCAATTTAGAAGGTCCATATGGGTTTGCTCCAACCGCCTACTCTGGGATGATAATGTTTATACTATTGTCATAACAGCTGAAAGTTTGATCCAAACTGGACTCAGATTAAAAGGATCTTAAATAAAATATTTCCTCGTATATGGCCTTCATTTATTTTTCCTATATCTGCAGAATTCTTTCCTCCACAGATTCTCACTTCTGAGAGCCATCCAAGTTCATTCATCATGGAGCAATGTCACAATACTACTGGATTTTCCTACATATATGGAGAGTGTAGAAGTGACTGTACACCTATCAATGAACCCCCCTGAGAAAAATAAAGGCTGGAAGTTTAATTCTATGTGATTTCTATGGTGGTGACACTGTTATTACATGGCTTTGATACACTGGAGATGAATTTTTTTTTGAAGCTTGAATGAAGAAGGAAACTGCTGCTTGAATATACAGTATGCATAGTGACATCTAGATTTTGTTGTAGTTTCTTGGCCTGAAGTTCCTAGAGAAACTAATCCCCAATGGTACAAATATTTTAACAAGTGCCTCTATGTCAAATATCTGTGATGCTTCGTTCATAAACATACCTTAACCATGTCATCCAAAGAAATACATTGGAAAAGTAGCTATTGTAGAAAAAATCTGCTCGTATTTAAACTGATTTTAAGAAAACTTAAATAGTATAAATGATGTCACTAACCTTCATATATGGTGATGATATGAGGATGGCTGAGAGATGACATAATCTCAATCTCCCGTCTGATATGAACCATATCTTGTTCATCCTTAATTTTGTCCTTACGGATGGATTTTATTGCAACCTATAAATTCAGGAAATCGATCATTACTCTTAAAATAAAGTACATAAAAGTAATCTATAAGGAGAGTTCAGAAAATATAGATTGTTGATGCTGATAAAACATGGAATGAGCAAAATAAAATGTATATATCTATATATATAAAAGTGAAAAAGTATTCACACATCATCACAAAATCTCCAGAACAGTAAAGCCTACAAACTTGAAATTTGGCATGTATGTTCCTTTTTCTAGGTGCTCACTAAGAAAGGATTTTTCGAAATGACCATCAGAGAATTAGTATTTCCTATATTATTATTAATATGCTCTGATGTTAAGGAATTCTACTCCTCCTCCCCACCTGAAAAGAAATATGTTCCAAATGCAAAACACAAGCAGAGGAGAGGAATTTCAGTTTTAGTTTCACAGCACCAAGCAGCTTTAGGAGAGAACAGTTGAGCTAAGCCACACCCAGGCTCCTTGCTGTCTCCTTGCTCACACAGCAAATACTGTTTCAGTTTCCAAACAGCCCTCAACTCTCTCACACAGTGATAGGACGCTAGCCAGATGAATACTGAATCATCAATGGATGCTGGTAGGCAGAGGCAAAAAAAAAATTCCTTATTTTCTTCCCCAAAAACTAAGCCCGATCACGTAGTTTTATTGCAAAGCACGGGTATCAAGCTAGTATGTATGTGTGTGTGTACACACACTAATTTCATATACAGTCTAATTTCACATACAAACTATAGTATAACAATTTTTTTAAATCTAAGACATGAACTCCATGATCTATTTCCATCAGCTGATTCCAAAAGAAACTCTTACTTGCTATATTGCTCTCTGAATCCTTAACTTTCATATTTCCTGAAGCACTTAGCAATCACTCAGTAACCATGCCCTTCCTGCACCCTTCCTTAATCATCTGAGTAGATACCTTCCCCCACCTACCCCTCAAAAAAAAACAACCATGGGAACAGAGAAAACAATAGCCAATCTTTTATCATAATTGGACAGTCAAGAGAATATGTATTACATTTCAGAGGCAAGAATTTAAAAGGTTTCCAAGATCAAATTGGGCAACATGTGGACATCTGAACTATCCATATTCAGAAAGAATAAACTTCTGCCTCTATACACATATAATTTTCTTTAAAATACAAGATGCAAGTTTTCAAAACATAGATATGCAACAGCTGAATCATTTTAATGCTTAGTATTTAGATATTTTAAACAATTATTTGTCATTGCTTCCGTCTGTTTGATAACCAAAATATATTACTTTTCATTCCACAATATTACTGAATCATTAAGTCTTATCTTTAAGCTAAAATGAAGTAGGAAACTTTCTATTAATTGCATTGTGTGGTTTTAGTTTTTACTATCAGATACTAGTAGAGGAAAATACAGAAAAGGCTATCAAATATAATTTAATATACATTATTATTTTTAATGTATGATTTTGCATGTTATTTCACCAACAATACAAAATATTTTATGAATAAAGATGGAGTTATTATTCACATGCTATGAAACATTAGTTTTGTTTAGAGTATATTTGGTTTACTATTTGATTTACTCAGGAATAGAATTGTATATTATTTTCAAAATAAGTAACCTATTTTATTTAGGTGGAGAATATGAACAAAATGTTTCTTCTATCTTCTGGATGCAATGCCAAATTATTTGTATAAAGCCTCTATCCTTCCAGGAAAAAATGGCGATCTTCATCATGTTCTCCTATAATATAGAACTTACTATATTTCTATATTCTTTTTATATCATGACTTTAATTTGAGGGATCAGCTCAACAGTCTTACTGTTAATAAGGCTGGATGTAATTTTAAATATGTATTTTAAAAAGAGACAAAGGAACAAATCCTTGAGCAATTCCTGAGGGACAGAAAGCAGCTTCAAGTGTTAAGAAAGGTCTGTTTTTTCTTTTTCTTTGATTCTGTTCTGTGGGAGAGGCTGTGAAAGTGCATATATGCTAAACATGAAAAGAAAGCATGTGGGTGGCTTTTGAATCCACACATGCATTCCTAAGGAAAAAATAAATGTAGACATTGATTTAAAAATATGTATAGCGTAAAATAGTTCTGCATTTGGTTCTCAGAAAGAATGTTAAAAGGATCTTATTGTCAAAGATAGAAAAGAATAAATTCTTCACCATTTTGGGACAGGGAATCAATCATACCACATAGGGATGGAAATATACTTGGGATCTTAGCCCACATGATAAATAGGAGATGAGAGCATAAATTGCATGCAGTACAAAGATCTAAGCCTGAAAAACAGAATATATTTTTTAATTTGTATAAAACTTAATAAATGTTCCTTCCGATCTGCTTTTAATTCAGAATCTCATGAAGAGTTGCTTTACAGGTAGCCCTTGACTTACAAACTACAACCGGGACTCGAATTTCTGTCATGAAGTGATGCAACCATAAAGCAAGACGTACATAGCTTCCCTGCACCCTGCCATGCAAGGTAAGCTCTCAAGCAGCTCCAGAATGTTGCAGCTTTGGGGCAGCTCGCCATGCCTTGGGAAGCTGCCCCAGGTCAGTCCTAGTCTCCCTCACCACCCTGCAGCACAAGCCCCTGTGCTCTCCCCCCTCTTTTTTTTTNTTTTTTTTTTTTTTTTTGACAGCATGATGTCAGCCCCAGCGTCACTCATTCACTCTTTGGAACAGTTCTGAGACTTTTTACTTTTTCCCACAGTCAATTGCAGCCTGGCCCAGCAGTCCGGCTAGGTACAAATTGTCACAAGTAGAAGCACGAATACAATGAAGGAGAGCTGGAGTGGCAGAGCAGTGGGTAGCAGGGGACCAAAAGGGCACAGTTGGTGGGAGTATCTCTGAGGCTTCAGTGTTGCCACAGTGGAGAATTGGTTTAATATCAGGGTTCCAAGTAACACACCCATAGAAAACTGAACTCCGTGGCAGGTAGATTCCTTAAAGAACAGTTTTTTATGGGATATATCACATTGGCACAGACTAGTAAAAACCAACTCTAACGATTGCCACGGTTTTCACCTAATTAAAAGTAAAAAAAAATCCCAATCAGTCACATGGTCCAATCACTGCTCTGTCTGGTTGCTTGGTAACTTCACTCCTCTTTCCAGCCATATGTGAGAATGTCCTTGGTTCCCAGAGGAAACTATATTGTTTTGGCTACAAATCCCCACAGCTATCTCTATTCCCCCTTCCCGAATCCTCATCTCCATTGTGGCAACACTGAAGTCTCAAAAGATGGCCTCAGTCAAATCAGCTTCAGAGTTGACAGGGAGATGGGCAGGTTTTATGTTCAGCACTTCTGCAGTCATAAAACTGGACAGGCTGCCAGATGCCCACAACTTTGACCCTGTGACCACATACCAATTTTAGTCCTCTAATCTCTTGTTCTTGCCTAATTTGTACTAAGAGAGTCTCTTCTGCCAATATATACAATACAGAAGCTAGGGGGCAGCCTTGTCTTACTCCCTTATTTATCTTTATGTATCTGTATTTTCCCCATTTATTAATATTTTTGCAGTTTGCATGTTATAAATTGTCTTAAAAAATCCTACAAAATTTTCACCAAATTTCATGCCTATCAGTTGTTTAATAAGGAAGTTCCAATTCAGGCTGTCAAATGCCTTCTGGGCGTCTAAAAATATCAGTGCCATCGTCTTGGTTGACTATACTTCACAATATTCTAATATATCCATAATGGTTCTTGTATTTGTTTTTATTTGCCTATGGGGGAGGAAGCCATTCTGATCAGTGTGGATAATTCTACTTAATACTCTCTTTAATCTTTCCGCCAATATTGTAGCCATTATTTTGTACTCTACATTTAAAAGTGATATTGGTCTATAGTTCTGAATATTTTGTGGGTCTGATTGTTCTTTATAAATAAGGGTAATATATGCTTCCAACCATGATTTAGGCATGTTAGAATTCTCCAGGGCTTCACTGTACAAGTCCACCAATATCTCCTCTATTGTTTCTTGGAAGCCATTGCTATTTCTATTAACACTATAAGAGCAAGTTAACTTCAATGTCAAGTCAATTGAAATGTCAGGCTAAGCTGGTTCCTTTCCTTTGCTTTGAGCAGGGAAAGGCAATCTGAGGCCATTTGGATGTGAATTTCCAGTTGCTATTAGCTATAAGCAACATGGCCAATGGAAGGAATGACAGGAATTGAGGTTTAGTAACACCAAGGAGGCAATGTGCTGCTTACCAATGGCCTTAAAAAATGAAATCAAAGATTAAATTGTCTTACATTCTAAACAGAATCTGATAAAATTGTTTTCCGTATAGAATGTGTGCAAGAAGCTTCCCACCAAGTCCTAAATTCATTTACAAACAGAGGCCTTTATAAGGAACCCTTGAAAAACCTTTCA
>BHFT01042978.1:0-10992 GCA_004320025.1 Laticauda laticaudata
ATTTGGCCATCTCTAATTCAGGATTGGTTTACTGAACAAACAATTTTCCAGGTTTCAGATAGGAAACTATTTCAGTCAATATAATAAAGTATTTCAATGAATATGAGCCACTTCGTTGCAAAGCAGAAAAGGTAAATTTGTGGCTTTTTATTCAGATAGGAATTCTTCAAACTCCACCTAGAGATAGTAAAACTCAACATGGTATCTTGATTAACTCAAGCATATCTTTTATCACTGAGCTGCAACCTCTCTGTGATCATTTTTGTCCTTTGAAACTCTGAAACTAAAAAACTCAGAGAGGAAAGCCTTCATTTAATATCCTAGCATCTTTTCCTGATTCTGACTGAGATGTCATTTCAACAGCTCGGATGCAAGTCTTCTTGGTCCAGAAGAGTTTTCGAAGCTATCTTTCCAATATCCTGTATTCCTTTCCAAACTCTGATATGTCTTCAAAACATGTCCTCATTCTATAATTTATTGGTTGGGCTATAAATGTAAACGTAAACATACATGCTACTTGTTTCTGACTCTGGGGGGTGGGGCTCATCTCTGTTACAAAACCGAAGAAGTGTCTGTGGTCATGTGGCTGGCATGACTAAACGCTGAAGGCACATGGAATGCTGTTACCTTCCCACCAAAGTGGTCCCTATTTTTCTACTTGCATTTTTACATGCTTTCGAACTGCTAGGTTGGCAGAAGTTAGGAGAAGTAATGGAAGTTAGAAGTTAGGAGAAGTCACTCCATTATGCAGTGCTAGGGATTCGAACCGCTGAACTGCTGACTTTTTTGATTGACAAGCTCACCGTCTTAGCCACTGAGAATCTTAGGGCTGGAAAGGACCTTAGGAGGGTTCTAGTCCAACATCTGTCTGAATCAGGAGTCCTTACACCATCCTGGACAAATGGTTGAACAATCTCTTAATGAAACCTCCAAGGATGAAGCATCCACAATTCCGGAGACAAACTGTTCCACTGATTAATTGTTCTTATTGTTAAGAAATTTATCCTTAGTTCAATGTTGTATCTCCCTCTGTCAAGCCTCCATCTATTCCATGAAAGCCAAGTGAATGGTCTTGGGACAGTCACTCACTCTCAACTGAATCCACCTCACAGGTTTGTTGTTGTGGGGAAATAAGAAGAGGAAGGTGTGTTCTATATGTTTGCTACCTTGAGTTATTTGTAAAAAATAATAAAGATACAATATAAATAAAATAACATCAAAGAAATTGTTACTTTTCTGAGAGTAAATTCTAGTGAACTTCTATCTGAATATGCAACACATATGTAAGTTTGTTTGTTACTTTTTTACTTGATAACTAACAGGATGAGTCTATACACCTGTACAAAAACCGTTATATTATTAAAAACATTATTTAAAAACATTATTAAAAAAACATTATATTTGAGGTAATTGTGGTGGTAGACTTTTTCTGAATTGTGAATAAAGGCCAGCTGCCTGTTGGACTTCCAAGTTTCCAGAAAGGGGCAATATGTACTGAATCATCCTTTGTGAGTAAAATGGTATATATAGAATTTCCAGTGGCTGAAGTGTCATTATAAAATATATATAAATATATTGTGTGTTTGTGTTATATGTATTTTTATTGTATGTATGGATGAATGTTTGTTATATCTTTTTTTAGATTCACAGATGAGTGATTATGATAAAGTTAATGAAAACAATACATAAAACTTTTATTTTAAAAAAATCCTAACTTTCATTCATTTATCAATTATTGGAAGAGATAGGAAAGAGCTTGATTATTAATAATCTTAATTATTGATGAATTGTGATTGAGTACTAGAGAATATGTTTTGAATATATTTACAATGCATTTTTCAGCTTAAAACCAATGTAGGATTGTAAATAACTTGACCTAAATATTTTGCTTAGCTGAATATTGAATTAAGTCATTCGTAGCCTCAGGATATTAGTGATAGATTGTATGAAGGAATTTTAAATACTTTTGGCAGACGATAATGTGGACAGCACATAAACTCTCATTCAATTTCACTTTTCTGAAATAGGAATACAAAAAATAAAGATCATATTCAGTAACTGAATGATGACATACTAAGGCATCTAATTGGGTAGACAAGCAGTGGAAACAGTTATTTACTGGAACATTTACTTCTATAATTTAATATGGGTTTTCAGAATTGGTTCAAAAGTTTATGTGTATGTCATTTATATAACTCAGTGTTGTGTTTTTTCATAGTTTCAATTTGCATAGCTTAGGTCATAATCTGTGATGGTGAAATAAAATGGATGATAAACTGGAAAAAACATATGACTCCAAATTTCTAAGGCAGGAGGTGATGCAAAAATTTGGATCATCACTGTTAGGTTTTGAAATGGAAAGCGGCTGTCAGGACCCACATAGTCCAGCTGGAATTCTTTTGACCTCATCCTCTTCTGGAGACAGACACCATATCATGTATCACCAGAATTCTAGAAAAGTTGCACCAGAAGTTCTCAGAAAAAATCCAGATAAATCAAGAGCCAAGCAACAGTAGAGTCATTCTGGTGCAGTGGTTGACGCACTAGGTTAGAAATTAGGAGACCACGAATTCTAGTCTTGCTTTAGTCATGAAGCCAGTTGGGTGATCGTGATTTCTCTCTTAGCTCTACAAAGCAAATCACTTTGGCAGAAATACTTTGGCAGAAGTGTTTTATTGCCAAATTGCCAAGAAAACTTCAGGGACTAATCAAGGTTGAGTAGAAGATACAAAACAAACTACAAAGGCACACTTGCACCAAGCACCTGTGAAGCCTTGGTAAAATCTCTAATCTCCTCTGCAATTTTTGTGTGGTGTTTTCATTTCTGTTTCTATAAAATTCTTTTTTTACAACATTGTAATCCCCATTTGTGGTAGAGTTGGGCCATCTAGATGGAACTGAAATTTATGGCCAGATGTCCTTCCTGATGCTTATGTGGAGTTTACAGCAAATATTTTTTTCTTTTGTGTCCTAGGAGAGAAACATCTTCCACTATTTAGGACTGAATTCCCAACCTTCCAAGCGGGAGGCAAGCAACTTCACACGATATCATTATGCCACTGTATTTCCATCTCTGCTACAATTAGTGAAAAGCCTGGCTTAATATTTCAATCCAACTTTATGCTTCAAATTGAGGGGTTTTCCACTCTTTTTTTTAATATGAAATCCAGCCTGTGTTCTCATGTATGTAAATATTGCCCCTTGAAAACAGATTTATAGAGATAGCCTGGGTTTACTCCAAGATATACTGTATGAAATCACATACTTATTGGTCAAGATGATCTTTGTTTTCACATATTATAAGAATGAAATGTATTGTGCTAATCTCCATCTCTGTCTCTGTCTGTCTCTGTCTGTCTCTCTCATTCACACTGAAAAAAAATAAAGTATTTAAAAATATACTACCGTGTTTCTCCAACAATACGGCCTCCACCAATAGGAAGTCCCACCATGTTTTATTGGCATAAAATAAAATTAAGCCCCTCCCCCCAAATTAAGGCTCATATTAAACATGCGAAATAGGGGGGGAATGGCGGGGGGGGGGGAGGTCTTGCATTTAGGNGCGAAATAGGGGGGGAATGGCGGGGGGGGGGGAGGTCTTGCATTTAGGAAGTACTTGCATGCCCGGATATGGTGCTGCCTGCGTTGGTGGGGCACTTTATACCGGGAGACCTTTCGCCACTGTTGCTTTCCCTTCTCTCTTGCTGCCGCGGCGTTAGAGGAACGCCGCAGTGTTTGGCATAGCCAAGTGCGGCCAATCAGGGCTCCTCCCTGCAGCCAGAGCCCTGAGGAGACACTTGGCTTCAGGTGCTCCCGTTGCCACCTTCCAAGGGAAGGCGCTCTCCCGAGAGGATCTCTCCCTCTCTCTCTCCCAGCAAGGTCAACATCTGCGCTGTGGCTGAGGAGGAGGAGGCTGCAGCCAGTTCCTCCTGCTTACTGAGAGGTGAGGAAGCCGTGGCTTTGCAGAGCAAGCGAAGCGCTGCTCCCCTGGGTGAGATTTGGGAATGAGGGGCAGGAGGAGGCATGCACGCACCCGTGGCTCACTTTCCTGTCTCTGCCCAGCCCGCACGGCTCTGGCGCGGCCCTGGTGGGATGAACAGAGTGTTCAGCAGGGAGGCGCTCGCTGCCTTGGTGAGAGCTCTGCCGCTGGAAAGGAGGGCCCACCTGTCAGCTTAGCCTGGGGTGCCCAGCACAGCAAGGGAGAAGGGAAAGCAATGGTGGTGGAAGGTCTCCCAAAGATCCAAGCTGTCGCTGCCCGTCCACCTGAGGATGCAAGGGGGGAAATTAAGTCACCCCCTAAAAGACGGCCTAGCCGTTTTTTCAGGGGTCAAAAAAAAATAAGGCCTGGCTTTATAATGTGAGAAACATGGTAGGAGCCTATTGCACTCTGCAATCACTGGATCCATACAGCACACTAAGCTATAATGTACTGTTTGGTACCTAGTTTGATTTTGTAAAATTATATATGATTTTGGCCATTAAGGGTTAAAAACCATGATTAAAACATTGTGGCTTTGTATAGTAGGAGAACCCTACGAAAGACTTTGACATCAAGAACCAAACAGCATCTCATTCCAAGCAGCAGTCAAGCCTCTTGAGACAAACAGTGACAAACATTGACACAAACATTGACACAAACAGTCAGATAAAGTTTTGATTATTTTGATTGTTCTTCTTCCTAATTTTCATCTTAATAATTGACGAGCGACTCAGAATCTACAAAAGAGAAAACTGCTGTCTTTCTCCACCTTTTGTTTTGTTTTGCGTAATAAATTCAGGTTTTCTCACCCAAGTGTAATATCAAAGAGCAATCTGACATTTTCCAGACTTTCTTGCCCTTCCAGAAAATACATTGAAAGGGAGGAGGTTGTGAATAAGTTACATTGGAAAGAGCATGTCAGTTAGGACTCAAAACAATTAGCAAGCTAGCCAACTTTGATGGAAAAAATATGATCAAAAAGACCATTTAAGGAGACAGGTTCTAAAAGGGAAGATAAGACCAGATGGCTGGAAAAGAACATAAGAACACTCTGAATTGTGCTTATTAACTTCAATCTTTGCAGATTATTGAACAATAGCTTTGGAAGAAAATGTGAACAAAGAATGCCATCACACCCTTAGATTTAACTGTAAATACACCCCAGGCTTCTAAAGTTTTTGCTGTAGTCTGCTAGCTATATTGCAATATTGCATGAAAAGTAGCTAAGCTGCACTTGCTGGGTAGGTCAGTCTGCACTGTAGCTCATGGATGTGTCTTCGTCATCCACCATATTGGCTTTTTTCACTGTGCAGAATACAATAGGAATCAGCTAGTGTCTTACTTTCCATCTCACTTCTTTTATGTACCTAGAAGAGTTAAAGCTGAAACCAAAGGTCACTTCTTTTGGGAGAGTCCTTGCTTATGACTCACAATATGGTTTCCAGAAGCTCTGAGAAATGCTGTGCCTTTGATAGAGAAATGGAGATAGGAACTGAACATCAAGCTATACTTTGGCTCGTTGTACTGAGTGGCAGGCATGTTCTTGTTCTGATCGGGAGAGAGGGATTTTCTAGGAATGTGAAGGGAGCAAATTAAACACTGTTGTTTTCCAATAGTTGCCAGACAGTAACAATGGGGCACCTCGTGGAAGGCAAAATGTATACCATGACACAAGTTCTGCTGTTGTCTCAGATGGGTTTGTTTTAGATGCAGCTCACTATCTGCATATGGTGATCTTTCACAAAGCTTCGTTATCTAGAAGAACGGGGAAAAAATAGTTCAGGAAAACTAAACTGTTCTCCTCTCAGTGATACACACCCACACCCACGTGTGTGTATGTCTCTGTGTGTAATGACCTTGACTTACAACCATTCATTTAGTGACTGCTACAATTCCACTGAAAAAAGTGACTTACAACCTAACACTTAGGACCATTGCAGTATGTCCACATTCACATGATTAAAAGTCAGGCAAGTATTTATGAGGGCTGCAATATCATGGAGTCTCATGACCATCATTAGACACTTTCTCAGCCAGCTTCCAACAAGCAAAATCAATGGGGGAAGCCGGATTCATCTGACAACACTGTGATTCACTTAATGACTGCCGCAAAATAGGGCATCCATTTTGGCTGACTCCCTTAACAGCCACCACACTTAATGATATATGTACATTCTGGTTCCAGTTGTAGCTATAAGTTGAGGACACTAAGTGATATAGAATTCAATAAAACTTATCCCACACTTGACTATTTTTCAGCAGCTATATAGAGTTTCCCAGTGAAGTGAATGTTTTGAAGTGATATTTTAATTGAAATTGAGGCTGGCAAGTGCTATTATGAAAGAGGCTTCTAATCTTTCACAGGGATACATTTCATCTGAAAATAAATCATGCACAAACATATTACTGAACAATTAATAGATGTATTAATTAGATGTATTTTTTAATGGAAGCAGAGAAAAATAACCAACATGAATAAAATAGAAAAACTGAGTTGGAAGGGATCTTGGAGTTCTTCTAGTCCAGTGGTTGCAAACCAGTGGTCCAGGGACCACTGGTGGTCTGTGAGAAAATTTTGGTGCTCTGCAGAGAAATGTCTTCCCCAAAGTACCCCCCAAAGCAATTAATCCAGGCTGTGTGGGAACACAAGGCTACACCGCCCACATGGCCCATGGGAAAACAAGGCTTGTGTTACTTGCATTAGAACAACATGAGGTAGTGAGGAAAGGGGGGGAAGGGTGCAGGGGGAACTTGCCCCAGTTGCCCCACGGGCCTTGCCTGGCCATCGGGCTGCTTCCTTCCTCTTCTTTCTTTTTCTGCTTTTGACTGCACGCAAGGAAAGCAGCAAAAGTCTTTTTTTCTCTCCCACAAATTTCACCAGAAATGAGTCTTTGGGACCCTGCAAAGCATCTTGATCCAAGAAGCTGCGCTGGTGTGACTAGTCTCACAAAGACTCATTTCTGGTGGAGTTTGGGGAAGAGAAAGAAAGACTTCTGCTGCTTTTGCTGCTTTTCTTACATGAAGCCAAAAGTCAATCTCTCTCTCTCTCTCTCTCTTTCTCTCTCTCTCTCTCCGCCCCACTGAGAACGGAGCTGGAGAAAGTATCCTGCGATCCCAAATAAAGAATTATCAGTCAGTAGGAAAATGGAGTGGGGAATTTTCCTGCAGACTTTTTCTGGGGTTTTCCCAGGGTGTCTGGTCCATGGGAATTAAAATTATGAGCTTGGTGGTCCCTGAGATCCAAAAGGTTGGTGACCCCTATTCTAATCCATCCCTCTGCTTAGGCAGGAAAGCCTATACCATTTCAGACAAATGACTATTCAATCTCATCTTAAAAATTTCTAGTGTTAGAGCATTCACAACTTCTGGAGGCAAGTTGTTCTACTGATTATTTGTTCTAATTATCAGGAAATTTCATCTTAGTTCTAGGTTGATTCTCTCCTTGATTAGTTTCTGCTCATTGTTTCCTGTCCTGCCCTCAAGTGCTTTGGAGAATAGCTTGACTCCCTCTTTGTGGCAGCTCCTGAGATATCAGAACACTGCTATTATGTCATCCCTAGTCCTTCTTTTCATAAAACTAGACATACTCAATTCCAGCAAATGTTCTTTATATGTTTTAGCCTCCAGTCCTCTAATAATCTTTGTTGCTCTTCTCTGCACTCTTTCTAGAGTCTCAATATCTTTTTTGCATTGTAGCTACCAAAACTGGGTGCGGTATTCCAAGTGTGGCCTTACCAAGGCATTATAAAGTGGTATTAACACTTCATGTGATCTTGATTCTATCCCTCTGTTCATGCAGCCAAGAATTGTGTTGGATTGTTTTGGCAGCTGCAGCACACTGCTGGCTCATATTTAAATGATTTTCCACTAGGACTCTAAGTTCTCTCCCACAGTTACTACTATTGAGCGAGGTACCTACTATACTGTACCTGTGCATTTTATTTTTGTTGCCTAAATGTAGAACTTCACTTTTTTCGCCATTGAATTTCATTTTGTTAGATAGTGCCCAATGTTCAAGACTGTCAAAATTCTTCAGTATCTTAAGCTTATCTTTTGGAGTGTTGGCTATTCCTATTAAGAATAATTATTCCTAATTATTCATGATAATTAGTGGAACTTGACTGTTTTATAGCTTACATTTGCAGTTTATAGTAGGAATGTGCCAATTTTAAGACTTGTCCCAGAATTCCAATATGGCTGGCAGGAGAGTTGAAGTTGAAAAGTGGGAGTTGAAGTTGGGAAGTTGAAGTTGAGAATCTGGGAGTTGAAGCTGAGAAGTGTTAAAGTTGCCAATATTGGACACACCCCTGGTTTATAGCTTAAGTATACAAGGACAATTTTCACAAAGTGTGAAGATAAATCCCTAACCCCAGCTGAGCAGAAAAGGAGAAGGAAATAAAAAAATAAAACTATGTTTGCTTGCAGAAAAATGGGACATACAAAAACTTTTACAGGCTTGTTTTTTATTATGGGAGAAAATAACAGTTTGTTATCAATGAACTCCATGCCCACTTCCTTTTTCTTGGCAACTCTCCTTTCTTCTTTCAGAATGGATATATGCTTCATGTTGAACAGCTTCAGTCTTGGCTGTTAGCTGTTTCATACTTATAAAATGTGTGTATGTGTACATATGTTTGAATTATGGCAATAGCAACAATGCCCTTAAAGCATATGATGAGTGAAGTCCCACCCAAGTTGTTGGGGTGTGTAACTTTTGCAAGTGAACCTTCTCTGTTTTTGAACAGAGACAGGGTAGAGCACAAGGTCATTGGGTGGCCAACTATTTTAAGTGGTTGGAGAACAACTTTTATGTTAAACAAGTCTACATATTTTATTTATTAAGTTTATATGCCTCTCATCTCTCTACCTGAAATAATTCTGGATGGCTTATAATACAATAAACATATCAATTTGAAACCAATTTAAAATTACAAGAGGTAAATATAGACTAAAAACAGAAGTGTTGGTAAATATAGACTAAAAACAAAAGTGTTGTCTTCTTTGTCCCTATACCAACCACCTCCAACCTAGGGCACACAAACCATTGCCCCAGCTCAGTCCTGCTGCACATGCAAGTGCGTGCCTCCTGCTGGCCAGCTGGTCTTTGGGTCTCTGCCACGCATGCGCAGGGGTCATGCATGCATGCACAGGGGCAGGGTGCATGCACAGGAATGCACATGTGTGAATGGGAGACACAAGCGAATTGCATTTTGGGGATGTGCGCGCGCCTGCGCTTTGGGCACTCAGTACCAAAAAGGTTAGTCATCATTGGCCTAGAGTGTCACTATGAGGGCTCCAAGCTTGGCAGAGTCATGTTTTCAGTCCTCCCTGAAGACCAGAAGGGTTAGGTAGATCTGACATCTGGTGGCAAGATGTTAAAAAAGGCAGGGGCCACACCAGGAAAAGCTCTTGTCCTAGATCCCACCAGGTGGAATTCCTTGGCTGACAGAGTCTGTAATATAGACTCTTTCTACAGAAGAAGTGAGGTAAGACTATTTTTTCATCTTATATACCTGCTATTCCATCATTTATTCCATATTTTATCATTTATCATATTCCAGAGAGAAGAGTTTTGAAGTTAAAAAAGATGCCATGGTACAATACTGGACTGCATGCCTTTCATGTAAAAGGTACCAATAGATCAATCTTTTTTTCTGGATCACAGTAACATCTTAATATATTTATTGTCTGTAGCAACCTGCATTTAAAGCAACTCACAACAATCTTGCAATTATTTGGTTCATACAGTAGGCATCTTCATACACATTTCTCACATTAGATTTTTATGTATTTTATTTACTTGTTAAATGTATATTCCTTTTTTATTTTTCTTATTATTCTTACATTCAGAAAACTGCCCTATGAAGGATGGTGGTTTAAATTGTACATTAGGATTTTGGTATCATTTTAAACTGTCATTGGAAAGTGAAAAAGGTGTTTAGAGCAGCTTTTAGTATATGGTTTGTTAGCTACACTGGCTTGCTGAATGAGGAGGGAATTGCACAGACTTCAACAATGGTTAGTCTGAGTGTATATGTCTTGTTCACATCAATGTTTTGTGACACCAATTGTTCGCATTCCAGATAAATAAATTGCCATCAAATTCTGTTATAACCCAGTGATTCTAAAATGTCTTCCTTTGAATTTAACACCATTTGTGCTTCTTCTATGTTCAAATAAGATTTTCTCCCCTTTGTTCCAGCTAGCTATAAATACAATTGAGAAGAAATCCCATTTCCTGCAAATACAGAAATAATGATGAATGATCATTTTTCAACTTCTTGTCTGGTTAACTATGGATAACCATCTCTTAAGTCTTTAAGCATTGCAAAAGGATTCTACTAGTTTCTCTCTGTTGTTTGGATTGTCCAAGAATATTAATTAATTTGGTCAAATCCTGGTTATATGAAATTATGGGAGAGTTTTTTCTTATTACAAAAAAAACCCCTTGATATATATTGACTACCTTTTGTTGTACAATCTGGTGAATCTTAAAATGAGTGGAGAACAATTAGAAGAAAATACTTTTAGCAACAATGGAAAAAAGCTGGAGGCAAGACAGTCATTGCAGACAGGTGCTAGATTTTTTTTTTTAATATAATCACACCAAAGCTGTTCTTAGTTTTTGTGGGTTATAAATATGCTGTCTTCACACATCAACCATCATACCTCAACTATTATGTGGCTACACCTGTCTTCAGGGCTAAAGGCTGATTTCAACATCACTGTTTTCATAAATAATGACATTAGGAAATACCAAAAATCTGGATCAACTGAATTCAGATCTGTACTGTGCCAACTATTTTTTCTTGCCATTTTTCCTTATTATTCTCATTCAGGTGGATAAAACAGAATTTGCTTTGCCTTTTCCTTCCAAGGAATGGAATTTGAGGCTATGGTGTTCTAGTAATTACTGAATTTACTGAATTAAATAGGATAAAGCCCATGTCACAGTGAACCAACGGATGCAAAGAGGATGTAAAACGGACAAAAAACCTTGCCATCCGTTGGAA
>BHFT01042983.1:0-42839 GCA_004320025.1 Laticauda laticaudata
TCCAACAGATGGCAAGCTTTTTTTTAACATTTTACATCCTCTTTGCATCCATAAGTGCAGTGGGACAGGGCCTTTACCATAAAGGCTGAGCTAAAACTGGGGGACGCTGAGGAGGAGTTCCATGGAGGAGAAGGAGCGTCCCGGAGTTTTAAAGCCCAGCCTGAAGAGACTGAAGCACCTCCCATCTCTGGATGCTCTGAACAGCTCATGGGAGAAATTATGGGATTTCCACATCCTGAGAGACTGAAAGTGTTACCAATATGCTTTCAGTAAAATAAATGGAAGCAGAGCAGTTTGTTTCCCTGCAGTCCACCTGTTTGGCTATGACAAGCAGGAGAGCAGAAGACCCAGGGCAGCTTCCACAAAGAGACATGTTATATTTCAATTCCCATGATCTCCATTATTCTGAGGATAAACAGTTTTCAAAGTTTTCCAAATTCTTGTCAAATTGATACAGTTCCAAATGTGGATTTTAAAAAAAAATTTTTTTTTAAATTCTGAGCTATCTACTGAAACAGCTTTTCCACACTGAAATATACTACTTTAGAAGACCACCTTTCTCTCAAAAAAAAGTCGTTTTTTCAGAAATAATCATGTGAAAGAAATTATTCATGTTTATTTTTCCACTTAAGTATTTTCAGCACTGAGTTAGGAAATGTGTTAACGTACTGGATGTTAATTGTTTAGCCCTTTAGAATTTTCATAAAACATTGCATCTTTTTTTTTAAAAAGTACAGATACATGCCAGCTCCCAATTTTCCATCCTCTCTTGATGTTCCTGGTCTGTATTCTTCCTTTGGCTAAAGAACAGTACATCAGGATGAAGAAGCTAAATAAAAAAGTAAATTGAAATAAAGCCAGGTGGGGGAAAAGGAAATTGAGAAGTCTAAAAAGAAGAGCGAGAGAGAAACTTGGTTGAATCTTCTTTGAACCATTCATATTGGATTTTAGCTAGACCTTGGAAGAACTAAGTAATTAATGTTTTTAAAAAACAGCTTATTTCTTGACAGGATATCTTTTAACAAATCCCAACGGACATCAGAGACTGCCCATTATCTTGAGAAGTAAAACTGTCCACTTAAAAAACAAAAACAAGACTTCCACTGAGTCTCCTGCATGTGAATTTTTGACCTGGCATCCTGAGCAACAACCTAATGAGAACATATTGCACTGGCATACCAGAAAAGGGTATATTATTCCCAATCTCCTTTTCTCCAGCCAGCAGGAACCTCATATGACCGCAGAGAGGGACTGTCTTTGGAGAGGCATTAGGTCTAAGTTAGGAGCAATACTGAGCAGCTGCCAAAGCAACAGTCTAATTTTTTTCCCAATCCCTGCCAAAATTACACAGCCCTCTGGTGCCAATAAGGGAATACAAGGAAGGTGGGTTAACAAATGCCCTTTTCCTCAAACATTTTTTGCATAATTTCATTGTGAACATTTTCAGAGGATGGTCTAAATCTTTCATATACAATAGCATCGAGTGTGGTTGGGTGCAATAGTGTATCTGCATTCAGGCACAGATATAGAGAAAAAAAAATGGACCAGTTAAGTCACTTACAGAAACAGAGGGAAAACAGAAGATAAAAAGGAAAAGAATGGTAACAGTAGGACATTTGCTGCTTATAATAACTAAAACAAAACAAAGGAGAACAGCATATTAACTATATAGGAAGGCATTTATAAATTAATCAAGAGTCTTGGAGTACTTTTTCATGGTTTTGCAATTATTCATGCACAATTCTTATTCAAACTGAAAGAAACTTAACCGCTGTGCAGTAAAATCACTGATATTTTGTTTTTTAAAATCTAGCTACACAATGTGTCAGATCAGTGTATCTGTCATTTCTTCAGTGGAAGAAGAAAAGGGGGGGAGACTGATAAAGAAATCCTTTCTTAATGTAACCTGAATATATTTAATCTTATATCGAATTTGTATAACCTACACATGATAAAGTGGAGGGAGAAAAGCCAGATGGCCAGAACTATCACCTCTGAGAGGCACAACCAGGAGATGAGAAAATCACAAAAATTCCTCAGTGAGATGTGTCCTGGGAATTTCTGGAAAAGTTCGTTCTAAAAAGGGGGTTGGGGGAAATTAGGTATGCCCTGGAAACTGTGAGAAAGATTGTTTCTACAAAAGGAGTGGGGGGAATTAACATCCTGGCTTTTGTTTCACTAAATACACATGGAGAGAAGGGGAGGGGTTCTAAACTCCCTTATCTATCCCTGTATGCCTGAGAGACTTTAGACGATGCTTTGAACTTCAACATGAATTGTCTCATCTCAATAAAGGATTCCTTTTGATACGTTTGGTTTTCAGAAGTCCATTCTTGTTAATTGAATGGGAAAAAGTTCTGTAGCTGAGGGCAAGGGTGACGACTCATACTCGGGACCCCTGGGTTGGGAAATTCTGCCCATATTCTTGCATGTAGGTGAGCACTTGAATCCCAGTTCCTGAGGGTCTCCATCGAATTTTACCCCCAAGGGTGGGATCTTCCTCTGCAGTTGTATGTCTCTGCGTTAGCCAGGGTTAATCCCCTGATCCGGGGCGTTTAAGGGTTGGGTACCTAGTATGGCTGCTGGTTCTTCGGCTTGTCCCTCTGCCCAATCAATCTCCGCTGGAACTGGGATGGCGGCTTGGGTTTTCTCATTTGCTGGTTCCCTTGGTCTCCTGCGTTGTTGTCCTGGTGCATCCCTCATCTCAAGGTTCTCCAGGGCTTCCCTCAGGAGGCAATTTATGTACTGTTCCATTTGGTCATCGGCCCATGGCTCCTCGCCCCATTCTTTCTGATCTGATAGGGCCTCCAGCTCCAATTTCCACCCGGGTTTACGATTACCCCAGGTGAGGGTTACTCCTCTGGTTCTTCTGTCCCAGCTGTCTCTTTTTCCTACACCTATTGACACCGAAGCCCCGGTGGCCTATAGGTGTTGGAGGTTTCGCAGGCAGCTTTGCTGTCTTTGATGGGGTGCACCGGGTCAGTATCTGGCTGGGTAAGTGTCGATGTTTCTCTCCAGCATTCAGCTCTCCCTTGCTCTTTGCTGTATTCAGACATTTTTCTTCTTTTGCAGGATCCCCTCAGTAAAGTGAAAGGTTTTCTTTCTTTTTTTTTTTCCTTAAAAAAAAAATTTCTCTCCGGGCTGACCTCTATTGGCGACGCTGCTTTATGTCAGGCTACAGAACTTTTTCCCATTCAATTAACAAGAATGAACTTCTGAAAACCGAACATATCAAAAAGAATCCTTTATTGAGATGGGACAATTCATGAAGGAGTTCAAAGCAGCGTCTAAGGTCTCTCAGGCATACAGGGATAGATAAGGGAGTTTAGAACCCCTCCCCTTATCTCAATGTGTATTTAGTGAAATACTTTAGCCAGTATGTTATTTCTTTAGTATGTTATTTCTTTAGTATGTTAATACTTTAGCCAGTATGTTATTTTCCCCCCATGCCCCTTTTGTAGAAACAATCTTTTTCAGAGTTTCCCAGGGCATACCTAATTTACCCCAACCCCCTTTTCAGAACAAACTTTTCCAGAGGTTCCCAGGACACATTCACTGTGGAATTTTTATGGTCTTCTCATCTCCTGGCTGTGCCTCTCATAGGTGATAGGTTCCGGCCATCTGGGTTTCCTCCCTCCATTGTATCATGTGTAGGTTATACAAATTTGATATAAGATTAAATATATTCAGGTTACATCAAGAAAGGATTTCTTTATCAGTCTCCCCCTCCACTTTTCTTCTTCCACTGAACAAATGACAGAAACATGGATCTGACACAATGATAAATTTGTTCAAAGCTAAGATACATCAAGAACAAAAACAACTTCCAATAGTGTAATTATGTTCCCAAACTTCTGATGGTTCACATCCACAAAACACCCTTTTATGCTATAGACATAACCATGTTAGTTTAACCTTCTTGCTATTATCTTTATATTTTGCTGAAGGAAGAACAGCAGTATTTAAGCAAGAGGCGTAATATCTGTTCTTGACTTCTGCTGATATTTTTGGAGTCCATCTAGAGAACCCACCTAAAGATTAAGTTGCAAATACCTTTTATATAAAATTGTAAATAATTTCAGAAATGAACATATTTACTTATACAACTGTGGTAGTAACAGATTAATTCAAGCAATTCCATATTAGGAGATAACAGTATTCACCAAAAACTTAAAACAATTTTAAAGGCTTTATTATGACTATATCCAATACAATTCCTCCTTAAAAAGTCATGTTTAAAATATAAAAGTGCCAAATTACAACAGAATACAAGGACTTTCATAAGAAATTTGACCAAAGCAATAGCAGCATAGGTTGACTCAACACCAATAGTGTGTACAGATCCTCCTGAAGTGGCACCAGCTACAATTAGAGTGCCTCTTTAGAGCATGCCCTCTTTCAGTTTGTTGTATAGCTAATTGCTAGCTGATGCATCACTCCCAAATGCAGCAGTAGATCCTCCATTAGACATCTAAATCCTAAACTTTTTAATACTGCATCATTACATGTATATTGAATTCAATCCAATAGAAACAGATATCATGGTTTAATGATAGTCTGCATCCTTGAGTCATCTACATTTTACAATAAGTTAAATACATTTTTTGCATGAAGTATAGATTCCAAGATGGAATTCCATACAAAACACCTTTCAATAATCCAAGGTTTAGATGGCAAATGCTTGGATCAGAGTAGCCAGGTTATCTCTATCCATCTCTATCCAGTAGTTGGCATACCAGATCAAACTAGGAAAAAAATCTTGCTACCATGAAAGCCAGTTGTGCTTCCAGTGCCAGTGATGGTTCTAGGAATACCAACCTGATTATACAACTTCTCATTTAGTCATGAGATGATATAGCCTTACTAATTCTATGTCAAGAGACTTGCCTGTCCATAATGCCTCTGCTTTGTTGAAATATAACATCAGCTTACTGGCCTCCAACAAACCCACCATTGATTCTAGATACTGGCTCAGAGCATCACCTATGTTGATACAAGTAAACAGAATAAAATAGTATTAGCATATTACTGAGACTTCACTCCAAATCTCCTGATAACTGTTACCAACCACTTCAGATGGAACTCCACAGCTTTACTGCTATGAAGTCAAAATACTATTCTTTGAATGTGAGCTGCAGATACAAGCAGAACCACTTTAATACTGCTCTCCCAATTTGTAATTTATGGAACCTCTGGAGAATACTGAGTTCAACAATACTGGGCCTGCTGAAAAATCAAAATGAATCAACAAGATAATTTACAAGTAGGAAAAGTGGCTTACACCAATTTATGAGCATAAATTGTTACATTTTCTGGAATACTGTAATGGAAGAGGCAGAGTCAGTTGTTAAACATTAAGTAGCACATCACTGAGTAACAATGATTCTCAGAACTGACCTCAGTAAGAAATTATTACCACCCTCTTCACTTCCAAATATTGTCTTCACACCATAGTGCAAATATAAAATCAAGAGTGCCCTGATTTATGGTCCGGGTCAGTGATAATAGTAAAGCTGGCTCTTCATCCAGGTCTTCAATTCGGAAGAGGGAGACCTCTCATTTCATCATGCTTGTCATTTTTTCCTTTAATTTTTGTGTTTTACTGAAATTTATTTGCCTGATTCTTGTTGACCTGCTAGAGTAGTTGAGAACCAGGCAGCATACACATTTATTATTTTTATAGTTGGTCATACAGTCAGCCAGATGTTTAGGCTAGATTAGCATTTTTATCACCCAACAATTCCTTTCCAAGGATCTGGGACAGATAGATGTTGTTCAATAGTGTTAAAGTGTAATCACACACACATTGCATATACATATGCATATATAGCACAGTTACTGCTCATTAATACTAATAAGAGAGTCCTATTTGGCCATGGAAGTTTTCAGATGTGGCAGAGTACCTTAAGATAACAAATGAATATTTGCACAAACTAGTGAATATCATTTGTGCGGCTTGGATTTTTAAAAGTTCTTTCAGTTGTAAAAAGGCAGTTAAAAGTGGAAAAAAAAAAACACCATACACCCCTCTCACCCAAAACAATCCTTGAATGGATGATTAATCTGTCTATTTTTGACCAATTTGCAGTCACCAAGAAATTTTAATCCTAGAACCTCAAAAAAATCCAGTGAAATGTTGTTTTAACTGAACATATATTTTTGGTTCAAATCCACACCAAGTTTATAAAGGAACATGAGCATGCTACCCTTACTAACCAAATGTTTAGTTTCTGTTTTGGAGCAATAAACCAAAAACATGGTTCCAGTTTTTTGATGATTTTCTCAGAATATGTTCTTTCCAACATTCTTTTGTGTCACTCTCTAAAAATCAGCTATCAGGGAAAGATTTTTGCTTATTATTTTAAAGCTGCACTGGAGAAAGATATGTGACTTCTCCTCAATTTCCTCCACAGACCATGTCCATGATGTTTTCAACTCACCTATGAAGACAAACTCTTTTTTCTCTTATTTGAATGTATAATGTGGCATCTCTCTTGTCTTACAGCTTCTTGCTGTTCTGCCATTTTGTAACTTGGTAGCACATTTATGATAGACAACACTTTTAAAAACAAGGCTGAATTATTCATATTCTAATACATGGCTGGACCATAATTTAATAATAAATACAGAGGAACAGGAGCAGGAGAAAGCATTTATGCAGTGCTTCCAAATGATCAATGTTACACATGACAATATTAACCCCTAAATGCAATAATGAGACAAATGAGACAAATTTGGACAAGATTGTCTACTGATTTAATTGAAAAGGCAAGATTTAAACAAGTGGATTCAGAGTTTTATAGCCACTAAGCAACACTTGCTCACATCTCTGGTACCACAGATGAAAAGCTAGAAATGTTTGGCCAAGAAATTAAACCAAACCAACTCATTCTCATAGAATCATTGCAAATTTTTCTACTTCTGAATATAAGGATATTTGAGGCATTCAATAATTTTTTTGTTTTTCATTATGAATAGGCCTGATTTACATTATGCAGGTTTAGAATAAAATATGTAAGAAAACAACTATTGGCCCCAGAACTATATCAAATATATTAAAATGAAAATGCTTTTGAAAGAAAATATAAATGTTGAGGTTACAATGTCTCAAAATATATGTGTACACATAATTTAAATATGCAGGTTAATGTGAAAACCAGATAGCATAGATGTGTGCACGAACATCTGTGAAGTAACACTGATTAGAAGGAAGCCAATTATCTAAACATGCCATTTGCTCTACATATTTCCTAAATCAGAGTCAATAGATTCTCTCAGAGTTCATACCATATTTTCATTAAGGACGCAGACATTCCACCCATGAATGATACCTGCACTTAAAGGTTTTAAATATTCCCAATCCTAGTGGTCCTTTGAGAATGTATACATATTACAAGTATTTTAAAGGCATTTTTAGAAGACATTTCATTTGACAATCTGAAGGGCACAGAAGAGAAAGAAAACTGAGTGGTGGTTTACAGGTCGCATACTACAAACCACCATCATAGGAAATACAGTCCTTGACACAATAAAATATGCTAGGCATGCTATAAATGTAAACCTCCAAAATAGCAAAAGATTGCAGGTCCTGTTTCAACCTGACCCACATAACTGATACTGGGCATCTGAATGTTGGGGGTTGCGGCCACCACAGCTGGGCTTTCAGATCTGAAGGAGATAATAAAGGAAGGTCAATTACAGGGCAGATTTCCATCCACCCTTTTTTCTACAAAGAGAAAAGGTTTCTTGGTGCAAAAAGATTTTTTCACTGACAGAGAATGTCTACTCCTAGTGGCCAACAAAAGTTGGCACAGAATACATGTGGTCAAAAAAATATTGAATGATCTATTCAAAGCATACCCTATATGGCAAGACTTACAGTATGCCATCTAAAATACATGTTAATTAATGGCTCCAATATATCGTCAGAGTCACCATTCCAGACTTATAATAAGGCTGGTTATTTCTGGAAAATAGAAATTCTTCCCAAAAGGTCAGTAGAATTCAAGGCACAATGTTGCATGTAAAGCAGAGATGGTATAGAGACACCTCCTCCTGTTCAACCTTACATCAAACTGCAAACCTCTTCATTTTCTGGAATTCAAAGCATTGTACAATGATTTCACTTCTTGGGGCCTATCAAAGTAGATTTCAAAAGAAATATAATCTGAGAAGATGGCTAAATTGGCTAGATCCCACAAAGTTGCCTTGGTCAATTCAAATCTGCTACCTCATTTAATAATTATTACTGCCACAGGCACTTAACATTTAATTATATGGAATGTTTTTAGAATTTACTTTCCTAGAGTAAATCCTCATTAAAGTACGTGTTCTAGTTCACTACTAATAAAATTATCGTTATCTCTTGCAGAAACCTATGGCCTCAAGGACAAAATTAGCTGAAGCCTCTTCTTTGAAGAACAGCTGCAATTTTTCTGTCACTTCTGCTGCTTAAAATTATAGTTTCTGATCATTTTGAGGCAAGAAACACATTAAACGATAACATATGTCCTACAAAAAGCTTAACAGATTTTTTAAAAAACTAAGAAAAACTCCTGCCCCAACTCCACTCAAAAATCAGAGAAAAAAGTAGCCTCACCCCCTTTTGTATAATATGAGGATGTGATACTTCAGTGGTTAAAGATGCAGAGCTTGTCAGCTGGAACTAACAGTCTGTGTTTGAGTTCCAAGCACCACACAAAAGGGTGAGTTACCATCCTTGCCCCAGCTTCTGCACATGTGTATGCACCTCCCATCAGCCAGCTGATTGTCAGGTATCTGCCATGCATGTGTGGAGAGCGGGACGCATGTGGGAGAGTGTGTGCATGCGCAAAGGTGGGAGAGCATGCGGGGGGCACATGTGCATGCACAAAGGCATGCGGCATGCATGGGGATTGCACACATATGCGTAGAGGTCTGTGGTGTGGAGGGGGTCACGTGCGCACACGCAGGGGCAGGGGGGTTGTGCACACATTGCATTATGGATGCAGGCATGCATGCACACACACACACACACTTTTGGCACGCGACAATGAAAAGGTTAGCCATCACTGCCCTAGAGTCAGACACAACTGGACAGGGAAATCTTTACTTTTCACCTTCCCTCAAAAAATTGACTAATGGTACCACAATTGATGAAAACGGTACATAAACAGCCATTCTGTAAGAATTTGGAAAAAAGGTAGAAGATTATAAATTTGCAATATATGGAAAGAGTTGAAAGAAAAAATATGCAACTTCTATCTATCTATCTATTGTACAATAGAAAAGTGATACTGGACTCTCTCCATTACATGTCAAAGCTGCATATATTATTTTTGAAGAACAAAAAGAGTGTATTCTCCATATCTGCTTCTTGTGCAGCCACACAAAGTCCAACACAAACAACCAGACGCTTAGATGATCAACAGGAAAGGAGAATGTTCAGAAATTCTGCACGAAATGTTACCTAGCCTGGACTTAATAACTTAATGACTGTGTTGCTCCATCAAAATCACAATTCTTCATGTACCGTCATAAAAATGGGTAATAGGTTTGCATATTAAACATTTTTGGGCTGAAATGTAGCACATCACAAGTTTTCAAGCTATACAGTGTAATAGCCTTTAATTAATTTATGATAAACTCTAGTTTACTTTATTTCTGCTATTTAATTTATTTTGTTGTGAAAGTTGAACTTGTTGCTCTCTACAGGGTTGGAAAAATACCAGAAGGCACAATGAGGTACATCACATTGCATCTACAGCAAAATTGTTTTGGGTGGGATAAGAGAGAAAACACTGCAGTAAAACAGCTAAAGATGACTTAAGGCTTCCTCAAAATGGGTTGGGTATCATCAAATGAAGGAAAGTTCTTAAAAATCCTATTAAGCTTATTAGAATTAATTATCCATACCAATCCCAGCCCCCCTTTCAAAATCTATACAAACTATTTCCAGGAAAAAAAATGGAAAAGAAGCCAAGAATGACAATCCCAAGTATCACCATCAAACCAAGTCAACTAATAAATGTTTTGTAACATTCCACACACTCCTGACACTGACACTCCACAACTGTACTTTTTATCACCTTCTCCTTTTTCATCCATGTGCAAATCCCATTATCTTCCTAATGTCCAAAAGCTAAGCACCAACTTAACTTTTATCCAATTAAGACCACTAAGGATCAGATTATAATTATCACTAACACTAGTACTTCTACTGCAACAGCAGAAACATAAAACAAAAATGAATAATTACATAAAGAATACATATATTAAAAGGTTTTTAAAAAGACATTTAGTATGAAGAAATTAGAACTATCTTTCCTTGAAATCAATGGAGTTGGTATATTACACCAATTATGTTATTTGCCATAGTTCAGGTTCGCTAAAATGATAATGCAACGTAATTTAAACAAATTGTTTTTGTCATTTTTGTATTACCTTCCCTTAAGCTACTCTTCTCCAGTTGTATTATAAGTAATCCTTGACTAATAATTCATTTAGTGATCATTCAAAATTACAACAGCACTGAAAAATGTGATTTATGACCATTTTTCACACTAACAACCATTGCAGCATCTCTGTGGTCACATAATCAAAATTCAGACACTTGGCACCTGCAGTATCCCAGGTTCATTTGATCACCTTTTGCAATTTTCTGACAATCAAAGTCAATAGGCAAACCAGATTCACTTCACAGCCATGTTACTAACTTAACAATTGTAGTGATTCATTTAACAACAGTGGCAAGAAAGCTTGTAAAATGATGCAAAACTCACTTAACAATGGTATCTCTTAGCAACAGAAAATTTGGGGTCAGTTGTGGTCAAGGACTACCTGTATTTACACTTTTGCTTTCCAATATGCATTATGGAGATTTAAAAGTGCTATAACCTCTGGAGGCCATCAGGTCTGAAAAGCTAATACTGTATAAAAACCTAGATTAACATATAATCATTTGAAAACCCACCCACCATGCTTCTTTCTGTAGTTTCTCAGAATTCATTACTCCCCCAAGCTAAGTGAAGGGGAAATTACACCAAATGATGATTTGCCTCAAGTCTCTGCTACAGAAATAATTAAGTTTTAAAGGCTTAACTGTCCCAAAGGTGTTTTTTCAAGATGTAACTGGACTTTCTGTTTTTTTCTTTGAAAAGTGTCGCTTCTCATCCAAGAAATTTCTTCAGCTCTGAGCTGAAGAAGCTTCTTGGATGAGAAGCAAAATGTCTGGGTCATGTCCTTTGGTTATTTTGTTCCCTAAACATCATCAACTAAACATCATCAACTAGTACATCAACTAAAAGTGATGATGTAAAAACATCTTTACAGCCTTCTAACTTTATTGTTTTGTCTGGTATGCTTGTGGGACTCAAAAGCATAGCTGTGAGCCAAGAACTCCCCAGCTTATTGAGATTAGGGAGATAATAAATATACAGCAGCTTGAACACTTATGTTCCAATCTCCTGTACTCTTATGAAAATCATGGTGATTATTTAAAACTGGCCAATGTAGAGGTCAGCATGGTCTTTGATGAGTGCTACCTTTGAAGTTCACTGTTGTGAGGAGGAGGAGAAAAAGGTGACGGAATCAAATGAATTTTTGCAGATACACTGCACTCCAATGATAGATCTTAGGGGCAGCTGCAGTAAATCTGTAAGGCTTTCTGATTGCTGCTGCTTTTTTTTCTTCGCTTTTAGTAGCTGTAAATTAATCTGATGGAAGCAAAAAAAGCTGAGAGAAGACCAGAAAGGATTTTATATAAAAGAACTGGGAAATCATCATGTTAAATTCAATTACATGGGCTGAATATATGCAAAACACGTAGTTTTCTCATTCTAAATGTATCCTTGTACCAAACACCTACTATTGTTGCAATTCCTGTATAAAACCAAATAAATCTCATGACTCCATGTTTTTTCTCATCCTTTCTGTCCGAAACTCTACTGCACAATAGCAATAGCACTTAGATTATATGCCGCTTTATAGTGCTTTACAGCCCTCTCTAAGTGGCTTAAAGACTCAGCCGATTGCACCCAACAATCTGGGTCCTCATTTTACCCGACCTTTGAAGGATGAAAGGCTGAGTCAACCTTGAGTCTGGTGGGATTCAAACTGCCAAATTACAGGCAGCTGGCAATCAGCAGAAGTGGCCTGCTAACCATTGTGCCACCCGTTTTTTTCCCTCTCATCTCCATTTTATCTGAAGCAGCTAGGACTCAGTAGTTACAGAGCTAACTAAAATTTCCTGAAATTATTTTCAAGGATTTTTTTTACCTAGAATGGATCTTTGATAATCCCTTATCCTTTATACCTATAGAAATGTCATAAACAATGTGCAAATATTTCCATTCTTCACAACACTTCATAAAAGCAGATGATTAAGATAGTCCATATGTTGTGGTTATTAGTTGGAGAATAAAAATGATATTTTTCATCTTATTTATCTACACATTATTTGCAGTACAGATAGTCCTCAACTTACAACAGTTTCATTTAGCAACCATTCAAAGTTACAACAGCACTGAAAAAAGTTAATTATGGCCCTTTTTCATACTTATGACCACTGTAGAATCCCTATGGTCATCTGATCAAAATTCAGACACTTGGCAACTGAGTCGTATTTTTCATGGTTGCAGTTTCCCAAGATCGTATGATCACCTTTTGTGATCTTCTGACAGGTAAAGTCAATGGGGAAGTCAGATTCACTTAACAACCTTGTTACTAATTTAATGACTGCAGTGGCTCACTTAACAGTGGGGGCAAGAAAAGTCATAAAACTCACTGGGGTAAAACTCGCTTAACAAGCACCTCACTTAGCAACAGAAATTTTGGGCTCCATTGTGGTTGTAAATTTAGGACTAGCTGTATTCTGACTTGTCCTAATCCCAATGGAGATTCTCCATCATCCAAGTCATGGTTATCCCAAAGGTGCTTTTCCAAAAGGCAAGTAGACCCTGTTTTCCTCGAAGATATTTTGGTTCTCATCCAAGAAGCTTCTTCAATTTTTTATAGTCCTAATGATGATTTAGCCAATCTGTGGATTTTGCATTGTTATCATGGATCAGCATGACTATTTTTATTTTATTTTTCTACATGATGTTGTTGTTGTTGAGTTACAATATAAACAGCATTCTTCTTTAAGGGCAAATTTCTAGCTGCTACATCAGTGGTGGGATTCAAAAAAATTTACTACCAGTTCTCTGGGAGTGGCTGGGTGGGCTTGGTATGTGGTCATGTGACTGGGTGGGTGTGGCCAATTTAGCTGTCCATTTTGCCAATTTCGCAGTCCATTAAACAATACATAGCAGCCCCCTTTTCTATTCTTCTTTTAAATACTGTATGAAATTTTTGATCTAGGTTTTCTTTTTACTAGGGGTAGAGGTTGGCAATGCCTGGGGATTTCTGTGAATTTCTCCTCTGTTTTAGAGGCACCAAAATAAACTGGATGATATAAGGTCTCCTGCTGGAGCAGGGGGTTGGACTAGATGGCCTCTGAGGCCCCTTCTACCCCTGGATTGCTGTGCTGTTTCAAAGCATCCTCTGAAATTGTGTCTAGTGCCAGGGTTTGTGGTCCTTCCTTCCCCTCCTTTTTCTCTCCCTCCATATCACATTCATTTTCCCTTCCCTCTTTCTCCCTTCCTTTCCTTTCTTTCTTCCTCTCTTTCTTTCTCTTTCTTTCTCCCTTTCCTCCCTCCCTCTTTCTTTCTTTCTTTTTCCCCTCCAACTNTTTCTTTCTTTCTTTCTTTCTTTCTTTCTTTCTTTCTTTCTTTCTTTCTTTCTTTCTCCCTTGAAGGCTTACTTTTGGGCCTAGTAAGTCTCCCTGCAGCCCCTTGGGAGCAAAAAAAAAAAAGGGCGACAGGGGAGTTGCACTCCCGTGCCCCATTTTGGGCCTAACAAAGTTCCCTGCACTTACCTCAGGTGCCAAAATGGGGCACCTGGGGACTCTTGGGAGGCGCAGGAAGAGGAGGGACCACCCAGAGGTGGTATTTGCCAGTTCTCCGAACCAGTCAAAATTTCTGCTACCAGTGTTCCATAACTGGTCCAAATCAGCAGCGGGATTCTACCTGTTCCACTACTGGTTCAGTGATTGTGTGCATGTGCACGATAAAGAAGAAAAAAGTACAGCGTTGGGTGGGAGGGCCAATGCTACACTTTTCTCTTCTCTTTCTTCACTCAGCTGATTGTCTTTTTCCTCCTCTCGGCTGGTCGTAGGAGGCTTTTTTTACTACCAGTTCAGCTGAACCAGTCCAAACTGGTAGCGTACCACCACTGGTTTGAACAGGCTGAATACCACCTCTGCGTTACGTCATAGTTTCTCACTTGTATGTTTGTGTGAAACATCTTTTAAATCAAAGCAGATACTACTGTAATATGAATACGAAAAGGATGTACCCAGAAGTGCTATGATTTCTGTGTTAAAATATTTTCCTTCTTCCAAATCTAATTCTAAAATGCTAATTAAGCCAACTTACTTGCAAAGTGTCACTATTAACACTGAATCAAATACTATTTTAACATATCAGCATTCCTATAAGTCCTTCCAGAGATAGGACCTTGAGACGGGGAGGAGTGTGGGAGTGTGTGTACATTTTTACAGCTTGTTACTATTGTAAATGTTCTGAAATTTTTGCCTCTGGTCTTTGGTGTCTTCAAGAGGCAATCTGATCTTCTCCAACTCTTCAACATTTTATTGCAGTTGGAGAGGGGCATGCTTGTTAACATTTCAAGTGAAAGGAAGCTACAAAATGATAAACCCAAGGACAGCAGTAACATTTCTCATAGGGAAGTTCTCATCTGAACCTGAAACCCCCATTGAAAAGTTGAGGAACAAAAGATGTTCAAACTGTTCCAACTTACTGTAAATGGTTTTGAACTATCCTGACAACCACAGTTCTTAGGGCTGCAGTGTTTCTCAAAATATACAAGTCACCCCTGAAATTCTCATATTCAAAGATATATTTATTTGTTTTTATGTTTCAATTTCTATGCTGCCTTAAATTGTCTGACATTTTTGAATTTCTTGCGACTAGAAACAAATAATTTACCTGAACAAATAATCAAGGGAGATCATGCTAGACTAAACAGGGATTGGAGTGAACAGACAAAGCATATAGTGACAGAATCAAGAGTACTTTAAAGTGGCATTCTGTACTTTAGTCCCAACCATATATTCTAAATTGCCCTTGTCATTGCTGTATGTCAAGTACAATGGAATCATGGTTTAAAATCCTACAAGACATCTTGGAATTAATTTTTTTCTTTCCTTACAGAGTAATATTCTCTCTATCGCAAACTAGAAAGGATCTGGAATGATCATGATTTGTATTATCTGGCAGAAATCTAAACTCCCAGTCATTTAGCGCAGAAAACACAGCTAGATACTTGTCTGCATTTGCCTGCCATCTGTTCAGAATTAGGACACTAAGGTTTGTATATGATTTGTAAATTCAGACATAACCACAAAGCTATTAGAAAGGCAGCTGTAGCCACTTCTACACTGTGGTTTAGAACCTGGTTTGTCGGAAGACAGGTCCAGACATAAAACAAACAAGCTCTATTCCTTAATACATCTGAATCCAACCAGAGGCATCATGGGAAGGGATGTTACGATGATTTAGCAGAATTGGATGGATTCCAGTGACTATTCCTGCCCCTCTGAAGCATGAGTTTCCATCAACTCACCAGTCTTAAACTGAATTGTTGGAAGAGAGGAAAGATGCTCCAGAAGTTTGGTTTTAAGCCAGCCTGACTCGCCTTTTCTAATTCTCAGGAAATAAAACACCCTGTAGCCTTCAAATTCCATGAAAGGAGCAATGAAATGACTATATTACTTATACAAAAGTTGCATCAAGGGCACATCTTGAGTCTGGAAATCAACTAATATAATGAAAGATGGATTTAAAAAAAAATTGGACTGATGGCTTTCATGCTTATTCACACTCTAAAGTTGTATAAACTCTTCAGAGATTTAAAGCTAAAGGGCACATCAGCATATTTAGCATATACCTGCCTATGCATTATTTGAGACATGTCATCAAGGGAGTATACCCAATACAGTTACAAAGGTGTCAAAATAAAAAAAATTGATAACTATAATGTTTTTTTAAATAATATACTAGTTCTGCAGAATGAAGAGGTTAAAGAGGCATGACCAAAATCAGAAGCCTAAATTAGCTGCACGAATCTACAGCATATTTTTAGCTTATCCCTTTTTACAGCTTGCCATTCCTCAGGTGCCATTTAATCTGCTAAAAAGAGTGACATGCCTAATTATTTTCAAGGACTTTTTACCAAAGCTTTCTCTTTCTTTTCTCAGTGTAGCAGGAGCAAGATTTCTCACTTACAGTGTGCTTTTCAGTGTGTTCAAAGCTGTTAACAGATATGGAGCCACAGGTTTCCAAACGAACAAACAAAAATAACAGCTTTGATAATCCAGCCTGAATTTTTTGTGTAAAACATGTTATTTTTTTTCTGAGTAATGAATCAGTTGCACTTCAAGTTTTCTCATATCTAGTTCCAGTCTATTTTCTGCTTTCTATCTAAGAAAATATATCTATTTTCTTTAGATATACGTGCAAATTGTAAGTCATCAGAACAATTCTCTTACTATTTAAAAGCACAGCTTTTTCTTACATGTGCATTTTTCTTATATGTGCATTTCCTATTGGTTGCTATTTTATATATGTAATATGAAGAGTGTTCTTTCCCATAGGTTTTGTGAAATGAATAGTGTCCATCAGCCATTGCTCACCGAACCAAAGTTTCAGGTTACAACTTCCTTTCTTCACCTTCAGATATGTAGGGACTATAATTCCCAATTAGTTGTCACTAGTGTGGCTTCTTATCATAACAACTGGGAATTTTTAAAATTGTTGTTCTGATTCTCCAGGAAGGCATCAGGTTCTTCCATTTGTACCTGTTGCTATCCAAATTAAATTCTGCTCAATTGTATAAATTACTCAAAGTACACTAAGTTTCTGGATTTGCTATTAGAAAATTGTAACTCAGATTCCACAGTGTTAATATTACATTTTCCTACAAGAAATTAGCCAAAGAGCAATCTCCCAAAAAGGTGTTTTAGAAATTTCTCTGTTGTTATGAAAAAAATAGAGAAGGGCGTTGGTACTTACCTGATTCGCCCATTCTCTGTGAGCTGTGAAGAGCTTCCAGAGATGGGAGGTGCTTCAGTCTCTTCTGGAAAGGCTGGACTTAAAACTCCAGGACGCTCCTCCTCCTCCATGGTACACCTCCCCAGAGTCCCCCAGTTTTGCGAAGACTGAGTGCCAAAGTCCGGAACTCATCGCCTAATCTGGATCCCTGACTGAAATGGACCCCCCCCCCGACGGAAAGAAATGGGTGAGGCTGGATGCTCTTCACAGCTCACAGAGAATGGGCGTATCAGGTAAGTACCAACACCCTTTCTCCCCTGAGCTGTTCAGAGCATCCAGAAGTGGGACATACCAAAGTTTGGCTTGTCCTTAGGGAGGGACTCCATCTGGATCGAAATCCACTCCTAAACTCTGTGGACCCTCTGCAGGACTCTTCTGTCAAATGAAGAGTCCACTGAGGCATAAACATCAATTTTATAATTCTTGACAAAAGGAGATGGTGAAGCCCAAGTTGCCGCTCTGCAAATTTCGTCTATGGAAGCCCGGGTGGCCCATGCTACTGATGTTGCCGCACCCCTTGTTGAGTGGGCTGTAATGTCCTTAGGAACTGAGATGGACTGGCATTCGTAACTTTTAGCTATGGTGGCTCTCAGCCATCTATTGATGGTCATCGACAACACCTTTTGTCCTAAAGTGGATGGGTTGAAGGATAGGAACAGAGCCTCAGATTTTCATAATACCACTGTGCGGTCTAGATAGATGCTTAAGGCCCTTCGAACATCAAGTCTATGCCATTGATGCTCCAGTCTATGAGATGATTTCGGACAAACATTTGGCAGCACCAACTCCTGCGCTCTGTGGAAGGCTGAATTTACTTTAGGAGTGAACGATGGAACCAATCGTAGAACTACTCTGTCCGCATGAAACACGCACAGGTCCTTTCTCATTGACAAAACCACCAATTCGGAAATCCTCCTAGCTGATGTGATTGCAATTAGGAAGGCCACCTTATTTGTCAGGAGTTTGAGACTAGCGGTTCTTAAAGGCTTGAACGGGCCGGTTGTAAGTGCGGTTAACATCTTGTTGAGGCCCCAGGTGGGATTGCGGTGAATTACGGCAGTTTTCTTAAGGGTGCTGCAAACTTACGGCCTCCTGTAAGTTTGCAGCACCCTTAAGAAAACTGCGGACATGTGGATTTGTGTGCTATGGAATGGAGGTCCCCCCAGGTTATCACCGAGGCTAAAGCTGCCACCTGTCTACGTAACGTATTTGGAGATAGGCCCTTGGTCAACCTCTCCTGTAAAAAGTCCAATAATTGTCTTATTGATTGAGCAGTTGGGTCAATCTTAGACTCCGGCACCAGCGACAGGAAGCAGACCACGTGGCCTCGTATATACAATTTGTTGAGGCCCGTCTGGATGCTTGAATACTGGCAGTAGCATTCTCTGAAATCTGCTGGGCCCTTAAACGGCTCCGCTCAACCTCCATATGGCTAGACTGAGCCGTTGTGGTTTCAGGTGAAGTATCAGCCCTTAGGAGAGGGAAACCTTCAATGGTGGAATTTTCCAAGGTTGCTCTCTCGACAGGTCCTGTAAGTCTGCGAACCACGTTCGCCTGGGCCAATAAGGGGCGACCAATAACAATTCCACTCGTTCCTCCAATAACTTCTGGATCAACCTGGGTATTTACCAGGAGTGGAGGAAACGCATAAAGAAGTCCAGGAGGCCACTGACATCACAGAGTATTGACGGCCTGTGCCCCTTGAGTTGGGGAACCTTGAAATATACCAGGGCAATTGGATGTTGAGAGGAGAGGCAAATCGATCGATCACTGGTTGCCCAAACCTCTGCATTGCTTCCTGGAAGACAGACGGGAGTAGGCGCCACTCTGCCTGATCTATCGTGGCCCTGCTGGGCCAGTCTGCTTGTGTGTTTAAGGCCCCTGCTATGTGTTCTGCCTTGAGGGAAAGCAGATTGGCCTCGGCCTACTTAAAGACTTGGCCGTCTTCCAGCATCAGAAGTTTGAATGGGTACACCCCCCGTCTGTTTACATGGGCCTGGTTGTGTCATTTGTCTGTCAACACCAAAATGTGGCGTGATTGGAAAAGGGTAGAAAGCTGCGTAATGCCAGGTGAAACTGCTCTAGCTCCAACAGGTTGATGCTTGTGATTGTTCGGAAATAGTCCAAATTCCCTCCACAGTTTGGATTGGAAGTAAGCTCCCCATCCTACCAGGCTGGCGTCGGTTGTGATGCATTCCCTCGAGGTTCCTTGCAAAGGACACCTCTTGTTTATCGTTTTCCGACCACCAGCGGAGCGATCAGAGAACATTCTGCAGTACCTTTATCCGGACGTTGGAAGTGGCTCTTCCGGATCGCTGGAAGGGTAGCAGGAACCATTGTATCTCTCCAGAATGGAATCGAGCCCAAAGCACGATGGAAATACAAGAAATCAATTTCCCTAATAGTTGAGACAGCAATGCCAGGGAAACCTCTTAAATGCTCTGATCTCTTTGGCCATAGTCTGATACTGTTCAGTCTGTCTGCAAGAAGAAAGACCTTGCCCTCCACAGTAATCTATTACTGCCCTAAGATGAACTAACCTAGTTGAGGGATCAAATGGCTTTTGTCCCAATTTATGGAAAAACCAATGACCCTGAAGGGTCTCCACCAGTAAACTTGGTGTCCAATTTTACTTGATGTCTGGAAGATGACAAAATTAAATATTCATGCATAAATTGTAAGCGGACAGATTTGATCCTGCGAGGCAGCCAACGCCATGAGGACCTGTGTAAAAGTCCTCGTGGGACGAAGCCAGACTGAAATGGTAGGGCGATATATCATAGTGCCGATCACAATAGCAAATCTGAGATATTTGTAGTGAGCAGGTCTAATTGGTATGTGTAGATAAGCTCTGTGAGATCTATAGAGGTCAGGACATCGTTCTCTCTGATGCTGAGCAGAATGGACTGGAGAGTAGTCATCTTGAATTTTCGATAAACCAATGATCTGTTCAGACGTTTGAGGTCCAGAATTTGCCTTCCAGCCCCCCGAACTCTTTGGGAACCACAAACAATAGAGAGTAACAGCCTTGACCCCTCTAACATCCCAAATATGTAGAAGATGAACTGATAACCTCCTGCATCAACACCCCTTAATGGGTACATGGACCTAGGCTCCCAATGAAAAAGTTCGGGGGGGGGAGGGATTGAAACTCTAGCACAAACCAAACCTTATAGTGTCCTTGACCCAGGCATCAGAGTGGAGCTGTCCCATTGATCAGCAAACAATTTTAGCCGCCCTCCAATGGGAACTGCTGTCAAGGACTCACTTGCGGCGATGAAAAAATCGGCCTCTAGTGCTTCTGGATTCTTCTGTTTGGTCCTCATGCTGACCTCTTATCGAAGATTCAGACCTATCCTGTCTAAAACTGGGCCTGTAGCCTGATGTTCTCTGAGATCTAGAACGTATGGGCCTTGATAGTAGGAGCGCAAAAGGAAACCCCTTCGGCAACACTAAGACGTTTCTGTTTTCAGAGCTACAAAAAGAGGGGGAAGCCACTTTTTTTTCTTGTTTCTATTCTTTGATAAGGAGGGGCCTCCACAGGCACTGCCAAATAAGTTATATCCCGGCGATATTCGCGGAGCTGATGCCAAACTTCCAATTTATGCTTGTATCCACCTACGCAATGCCTGAGCCGAGAGCAGTCTCTGTGCATGAAACGTGAGATGCCTATTGGCACTAGACGAGAAATATTGACTAGCATTAAATGTGGCAGTCGACGGAAGATTTCTGCCGCTGCAATAATTTTAGTTTTGTTCCTGGTGGGCTCTACATTTGATGCGGCAAATATCCCTCAAGTGGAAGAGCCATCGTAGAGAGGATTGTGTCAAAAAGGATGCGACTGTAGCCTGCCCTTAAATGCAAGGCGTCAGGAAACATGCACCCTATGGCAGTGCCAACTCTGCTCATTTGTTCTTCCGGTCTCAGGGCTTCACTGCGGCCTCATCTGGAAGGCTTGAAGAAGCAGGCCAGTGCCACAATAGGCCTCATCTTATCTCCGTGTTTTGAGGAAAATTTGAAAACTCTGCTGCAAATTATAATATCGTTAGTCATACCCTGTTGGGGCTGGGTTATGATGCTGCTGATTGCCCATTGCATTTTGTACTAATTTCAGCAAAATTACGAGGACACAGGGACAGTTTCCACCTCATTAGCCATGTGTGAGAAATATTAGATCCTCGCGATTCGTTCTGAGACGCCGGTTTGACAATGGATGAGGATTTGGATGTGTCTAGTTTAGCGGTGTTCTTTGGCCTTGAACAGTAAGGATTTAAAGAGTGCGGGAAAAAACGGTGAGAAAAAGGTAGTTGGTACAGAATGAGGCTTTCGTCACTCTGATTCCTTGTTCTAGTGGGGGTCAGCCTCTGCAACCCCTAAAGTCCATCTGATGATCGACTTCCACCTCCATGGGAATATCCTGATCCTCAAATTTCCACCTTCTCCCGAAGAGCCTGGGCTGGTATGTTAGGAATATTGGGGAATACCTGAGTTTGATGTCCCATATGCACAAAGATCGCAGCGACAGATATCCGCACATTCCGAAGTGCCTGGCAAAAATGTTGTCCTGATAGGATTGCTGGACTCCAGCCGCAATGCCCGCTTAGAAATCGCCATCTCCATCCATTGCCTCATTTCGCAAGGGAATAAGTCTCAGGTAATCCCTCCTATCCTGTGTTAGACTGGTGACCATAGGGGTGAAGGTTGCCTGCTGGATTAGCTGGGCAGGCTCATTGCGAGGAGATGTGCCTATGAGAGGTTGACCCAGAAACAGCCCTGCTCTGGGCTGGGGTGGATAAAGTCAAGGCCCTAACAATGGACTTGGGTCCTGATTCTGATTGTTTGTCGTCAAGCCATCTTGTCTGACCTCCCTGGCTCCATTTTCTGACAATTTGCCTTCCAAAGCCAGGTGTCATCTATGGGCATCGCTTATCCACCGGCCTTAGCAGGCTTTTTGGGCCCACTGGCTTATCTTCGCGACTTATTTGTCGTGGCAATGGAAAGCGTTGTCACGTTCCATTGTAGATGACTGATTCTCTTGCCTCCTGACGTTAATTTATTTTTTTAAATTTTAATAATAATTATTATTATTGTTATTAATATTTGTACTTTTGGGGTGATGCCTTTCTCTGTTGGTTGAAAGTAGAAATGCTCCTCCCAGGAGAGTAAGTATATATATCAAACTGAAACGCTGTGATAGCCTGACTCACAGACGAACACAATACAAGGAAGCTGATTGATGGCAATATGAATTCTGCCGAAACATTGCATACCAATTTTTAAAAGCACAACTACAATGACGTGGATACAAAAACATCCCGGCCGTTTTAAAATGGCACATTGCGGCTTCAATCGCAAAGAAATGATCCAAAAGGCAATTAGCAAGGAAATGCGCCATTTAATGATGAGCCTGCTTATCCAATGTCAGCTAGACAAGGGAGAGCTGAACGCAGGGAGGACCAAGATGGAAAGTACTTGCTCCAAGTCGCCCAAAAGGAAACAAGTGGGAAGTGGCACCTGTGCATTATTTTAGGCGTGAGCTTTTGAGCCAGCCATTGGAAAAAGGCGGGAAAGCAGGAATCCCGCTGCTAATGTCCTGAGAGTCTAACAAGCTGCTGCTGCTGAAGGCTTCTAACTTGCCGAAGTTTAAAATGCTGCCTGTCAGACGAAAACGGCAAGGCGAAGTGAGCCGTGGCTGCGAGGCGGCTCCGCTACAATCGCAGTGAAGCACATCGGAAAGTTAAGATAAGAGTTAATTGCCTAGGCACTCGCTCAGGCTGCCTGCGGAGTGGCAGACTCCGCTATTACAAAGAAAAACTGTTTTTAAACTGATCGAGGCAACCCTAATAGCAGGCACAAGCCTGAAAAAGCCAAATTATAAATGGGGAAGATTTTTACAAGCCGAAATAACCCAAGAGCAAACCTGAATCAGAAAACCGTTCCAGTCAGGGAGTGTACAACCTCTTACTACGAAGGCTGAGCTAAAACTGAGGGACGCTGGGGAGGTGTCCCGTGGAGGAAGAGGAGCATTGCAGAGTTTTAAGCCAGCCTTTCCAGAAGAGACTGAAGCACCTCCCACTTCTGGATGCTCTGAGCAGCTCATGGGAGAAAGGAGGATTATGTATGTTAGCTGTTTTGAGTTACTTATGCAGTAAAAAAACATGTGATAAAATCTGTTGATGATAGAGAGACAGACAGACAGATAGACAGACAGACAGAGAAATCAATATAAAATTAATTGCATCCTTAAACTTATTTAATCTGGACTGTATAATAATTCAGTGTATCACATTTCATTTTTACAGCAGTCTAAATAAATAATAGACCTATGTCCGAGATCCACTCCTTAAAATCAGGAGAGTGACTACGTTCCAGCTATGTAAAATTATTCTCTTTGATGTATTTTAGCCAGATATATCCAAAACTATTCATAAAATGACAAATTCCATATTTTGGGAATATAATTCAACATCAAATTGAGATCATTAAATATATTTGTTCACCAAATTATGTTACCATACATATTAATTTGAAAGTAAAACAAAACTGCAGCCGATCAAATCATGTGAGCTTAAAATTTGGATTTCTTATGTGGTCCATATCTATAGGCAAAGTACAAATCCTAGGTGGTTTGTCTACACTAAGTTCAGTTGAAGTTTCTGAAGGTGATGCAATGAAGGGGCTTGTGTTCTGAAAGAGTTTTGGGTAATTCCTATTGTGGCTTAATGCCTTTTTCCTGTGTTGGATTTTAGGTCAGGGTATTTGCTTATGAATACAGTTATCTATCTCTTAAGTATCTATCCCCATCATCAGATGTGGGCTATTAAGAAAAGATGGTGGCTGCTTTCTCCCTCTAAAAAACATTTCTCCATTTCTCATCCAGGGAAATATAATATTTTGCCTTGTTAATATTTCTCAAAATATTTCATTCTTCTAGGAGAGGGGTGGGTGCTAACTTTCTACACATGTTTCAGTTATATATATTGCCAAATATTAAGAGCAAATTAAATTCAAAAATCTTCAAATCTTTAAAGCAACCATGATTTATTGTAGTGACCACTTGTTTGATGAGGCATTCCAATAAAGCATCTTCCCTGTCATTTTCAAGTCAGGGTTACTTCAAAATGCCAGTTTTTCTCATAATGCAGGATTAAAACATAAGCCCTTGCCCACTGCTAGATTCATAACAAAAGAAAATATCATTATTCTTCTTATTTGCATAGCATTCAAATATCGGAAGAAAAATCTTGAGAAATGTAAGGGACATAAGATGCTCTTTAGAAAATTAAGGATATTCCACCAATGATCTTTCAACTGTCTTTTAAAATAAATAATCAAGAATTTCAAATAATTTTCCACCAATTTTAAGGGCTGCTGAAATAATATATTCTTCTATTACAATAATGTATGACCAAAAGAGGCCTTCCACCCCCACCCCACCCCACCCCAGGAAGCTATGTCCAATATACTACATTCCATGAGTGGAGCTCAAACTGACAGATTGTTTAACCAGTATTTTCTCCTTTCTTATCCCATACAATATTCAAGAAATCTCCCTGTGTGTGATAGCATATTCTAATGTTCTTATAAAATGCAGCTGCTCTACTGGAGAAGTAATGCAATAGAAAAAAATACAAAAAGGGGCAAGCAGTATACATTTGAAATGTTTTCTCTCAACATTTCCTTTGATACATTTTATTGTCTGTTGTTTTTAAGAGCTATCCTCTCATTAAACATAGTCTCTGGGAATAATTTTTCAGATCATAAGGAAGACATATTTTAAAAACCTTAATAATTATCATGTTTCTGACTATACTCATATTAATTTAATAAAAAGTTTAAGATGTGTTGTGGGTTGGGAATTCTTAATTCTGAGTAGCCTGTTAACTACTTACGGGACTTTTAAATATTCTCAAAATAAAAATACTGTCCTCTCAAAGGAGGTTTGGAAGAGAGGGAATTTCTTTCCTTGCTCTCTTTAAGAGTCTTGGCTGAAAATCTTGCAGAAAGCAAGCTTCCAAGAAAATAAATTTCATGCAACTAGACTGATAAATCAGACACAATTCCTAAAAAAAAAATATAAAAAAAAATAAGGCAAACAAACAAACATTCTTGGCTTTTCTATAATGGCTAATTTTCTATTTGTTGTTTACCATGCAGCTTCTAGAAACATACTTAGCTTCAAATTTTCCAATAAAATGCCTGTCCAATCTCATTTTTGCTTTTTTTTTGTAAAAAGTTTATTTTTTCACATTTCAAAAACATCTTTTTTTAGTGAACAGCATGAATCCAGGTTTTCACATTTCCACACAAACATGACTTTGATTACATATTCATCTTTCACATTTAGTTTCATATCCTATCATTCCTTTACATATTTTCTATTAATTTTCTCAAGTACAAACTTATTTTATATATTTTCTATTCATTTCTTAACCTCTTTCTTTTATCTTTAAATAAAATATTAATTTTCTCAAGTACTTTTCTCACACTTATTTTATATATTTTCTATTCACTTCTTAACCTCTTTCTTTTATCTTTAAATAATTCTCATATCTTCATATTTATTGTGCTTTATAGTTGTATGTCAGGTTTGCAATTTCATCGCATATTATTTCATCATTTCAAAAACTCCTTCTCAATTCAAACATTTCAAAAAAGTTTCCCCCACATTTACCAATTAGAGTATACCACCCCTGTACCTTATATACAATTTGATAACTCCTCTTTAATTCCCAATAATCATTTAACTTTTAATTATCACCTTAGAGATTAATAACAATAATCTCCTAGCAACTACATAGCACATAAACATTTTAAGTCAGATTCTGCATGGCTCTTTCCCTTTCAGTTACATCAAATCATTTATAATTTCAAACTAAAAAAAAATTTGTCTATTCAATTAATCATAAAAACTAATATGAATCTCATTACAGCAGTCCTCATAATTCATTTCAACTATCTTCTTGAAGTTATTTAACATGGTTAATAAACCTATCGTGGTTTCTCTTTTTCACATTTATTCCATTTATCTCTATATATACTTTAACAAAAGTACAAATATTTTAATAAGAAGAAAGTATCAGTTCCAATCTTTTCATTTTAAAAATCTATATTTTCTTCCTTTCAAAGTAATTTGTGACTTCAAATACATTAATACTGCTCATCACCCTGCATAATCTCCTTTCTTGATCCTTATTTAACCATTATCACTATGTCTTTTAAACAATTTCTTTTCATTTTTATTTGATTTCCATATTCCTTTATTTCCATATTACTTTATTACTTCTTTTCTCTTTCATTTTTCCCCTCCTTTTCTTACTCCAGTCTTTATCCCCCTCCTTTAAAGCTTCCTTCTGTAATTCCTTCTACTGCTGTTTCCTTTTACTTGGTTTGGCTTTCAAAACATTCCCCTTTTTAATTGCCTCCTTGAATCTCCAGATTCTAATTCCCATTCTTTTCCCCCTTCGCTTTAATATTCGTTGCTCCAATTGGTGATTGAAGATGGCTTCTTCTTTAGTCAGCTCCTCTCCTTCTTGCACTCCTTGTTGTTCTTCATACTCTAAAATTGCCATTTCTAAAAATTGTAAGTCAGAGCAGCAAGACTCATCTCTTTCATGTAACATTTCTTTGATATTTCTTAGTTCCATTTTTAATTCCAAGAAAGGTTCTGCCATTTTTAAATACTTCTGTTTTGTGTGTGTGTGTGTGTGTGTGTGTGTGTGTAATCACTTTCTTTACTTTTTAAGTTGATGATTGTCCATGATTGTACTTTAATTCGATCAACGTCTTTAAAATTTATTTCCAATGATCAGCTTTTATTAATTCCTCTTTAAGTTTTTCCAGATTCATCAGATAGTCCAACATCCATAAATTTAAGTTTATCCCAAGATCACCAAACAGTCCCAAAGTAATTTCTTCTTGCTTCTTTCTTTTATTTTAACGTTCTATATTTCCACCTTTCAGGGTCTCTATTTTATTGTAACAAAGTTTCACTTTGTATCAAATTCCACTTTTAGAAGAACAAGGCATTTTTCTTTTACCACTAGATGGCACTCTCTGCCATCTAGTGGTAAATCCAAATTATATCCAAAATCCGCCCTTTTCCCCCCACTTTTTCTTCTCTATTTAGGGCTTTTAAAATTCAAAAATCCAATATGTCCAAATATCAATTCCTGGGTTTTTTTTCGACATGTTCAAGTTCAGCTTTAATTATACCTATTTAGTGCCAAAATCATATATTTATCAGTTTAAACACATATTTTCTTCTGGCTTCCTCCTTTCAAAGTTCAAAGCTACTTTCAGCTGTCAATTTTTTTTTCACTTTCTCTGATCGCTGCTTTTATTATCTTTCTTTAAAAATTCTTAAAATTTTAACTCTGGGATACCTTTATGTTTAAATATTTGACCTGGTTAAACTAATTTTCATGCTGTCCTCTTCACCACTCCAGCACAATCTTGTTACGGTTAGCTCTTCCTCTTCAGGGTGGCCATAATTGACCCCTGCAACAGCCATCTTTGGAGGGAAGTATTTCCAAGCCAAGGAGGGAAGATGCAGCTCCCTTTGGCCAAGCTGGCAGTCTCCCCCTTCTTCACCACCCCTACACAGTGGTTCTGGCCTTGAAAGCAGGTGCTCGGGACCCTCCAACGGGAAAGCATGGATCAAAGCCACAGACAATAGCGATCTCCGGTCCGTCAGCAAGGAAGATGCCTCCAGAAGTCATCAGAGAGTCCAATCTCATTTTGCTCTTGTGGATGTGATCAAGCCAACACACAACAGACTTGTCACATTTTACCAAAATGAACTAGGGGAAATACATAGAGAGAATTACCAGTTTTTGGCAGAATACCTCTCATTTTGTAACATTATGCAAACATTTGGCTTCAAAATCATGCTTTAGAGGAAAGTATTGTATAATTTACACTTGATTGCTATTAAGTAGAGAAAGAAAGAACAACCAACAAAGCAACAAATATAATGTCTCCCAAGAAGCATAATATGATGCTCTACTAACTCTAAGGAATTTCATACTTTTTGGAAACAAAAGTAAATCACCTTAAGTGGTAGGAAGGATGTGCATATTTTTCCAATGATATTTTAAAATGTATAAATAGTGTTACCAGGAAATATTTTAAGATATGAATGTATGTTAAATTATGTCCCAAAGCTTGGATTTTTACCATTTTTGAAGAGTTATATCAGGTTTGGAGAGAATTGTTTCGAGAAAAAGTTTGTTATTCCTGATATTAAGACTAAATGTAATTTATTTTTTTTGAAAAGGCAATTTTATTACTTAATCAAAAAGTGACACAATATGGCATAGATTTTATGATGTTTTGTAACAATGGAGAATTTTCTTTCTTCAAATATAATTTAGAAACTTGTAAGTAATTTTTGATATTTGATGGATATCTGCAATATATATTTCCACTTGTTTTAGTTTAGTTTAGGTTGTTTAGTTTTTTGAAGGGTTTTTTTGCCCTAAGTTTGTTATAAAGTTTATCTATTCTTTCTTTTTTTGGTTCTGTGTATTTCTATTTGCAAAACTTGCCAAGATAAATAACATTAATTTAAAAAAAATGGTGGGAACTGGAAGTGGTTGTTATCATTCCATTAGATGTGGTTTTGAAAAAAAATAATTTGCATAATTAGAATTAATAGTAAGACATTCTCAGATGAATTGCTCTTGGCCTGGAATAAAGAACAGATACTGTATTGTTGAATTCAAGACATATGTATTCATGTGTTACAGGAAAGTCACAAATACAATTAAAGACAAGTTTTTATCCTTTTTACATCTGGTTGCTAGTTTGCTTCCAGGTTCAAATTCAAAGTGCTGATCTTGTCCCTTAATCGAACAGAATTCTTTATTGGCCAAGTGTGATTGGACACACAAGTAATTTGTCTTGGTGCAAATGCTCTCAGTGTACATAAAAGAAAAGATATATTCATCAAGAGTTAAGAATCATCAGGTGCAACACTTAATAATAGTCATAGGGTACAATAAGCAATCAACTCATCCTAGGAAATAGTCAATATAAATCATAAGGATACAAGCAACAAAGTTACAGTCCTACAATCACAAGTGGGAGGGGATGGGCGATAAGGAGTGATGAGAAGATTAATAGTAATAGTGCAGACTTTGTAAATAGTTGGACAGTGTTGAGGGAATTATTTGTTAAACAGAGTGAGGGCTTTCAGGGAAAAACTATTCTTGTGTCTAGTTGTTCTGGTGTGCAGTGCTCTGTAGCGTCGTTTTGAGGGTAGTTGTTGAAACGGTTTATGTCCGAGATGTGAGGGGTCTGTAAATATTTTCAGTCCTCTTCTTGACTCATGCAGTATACAGGTCCTTAAAGTCCTCTATGGCATTGGACCAGATTATTTGAGGGAACACCTTTCCCAGTTGCATTTGCCACCCAAAGCCATATTCATGAAAAATGGGTGGCTAGATAAATTTGATAAATAAATAAAAATACAGAATTGTGTTGTGTAAATTAGATTTAACTATATATCATTTGATTTTTCCTATCACAGACCTTTAATTTCTTTGACTTACTATACCTTATTCTTTTTCTGTGCTTTGTTAGCAATCCCACACAGGAAAAGCATGTTGAATATATAAGCAACATGCTTTATTTCACAGATTACTAGCTATCTAGAATTTGGGAGTTTCTCTTTCCATGCTCCCATCTATATGCTGTGCTTGTTCAATGGTAGCATTTGGACTGATCAGAAAGTATTTCTTTTCTCAGTCCATCCCTTGTATATGTGATCTTCTAGTTCATATGATCCATTTTCTGTGAAAGCTCCTTTCCATTTCAATTCCAACTGCAATTCTTGTAATTGCATGTATATTCATTTATTGAGCTATCCTCACCTTTATTTACTCTCCCTCTGTTAAGATCTCCATTTCTAACACAATTTGTCTTCTAGTTGTGGCTAGGGTCCTTTCTATTTTGGTCCCATGCTCACTGATTCTATTGGGTAATAAATAAAGAAGATATAGAAAGAGGCAAATGGAGCTACTGAATTGGGATTTATATTGTCTGCAGTCCTTTCACAAGCAGCTGCTTCCAGACTAGAAAGGAAAGATAGCTTGGCAACATTTTTCACCTGAAGTAACAAATTCCCTGGGGATGGGGCTGACTATGCAGTAACTGACAGCAGTAACAGGGAGAACCAAGGGCATTTCTCTTTCACTCAAACAGACGCACATAAAAGGCAGATGAAATTCACTTTCTGCAGGAAATTTACAGTAAATCTGATGCAAATGTATTTGAGATTTATACCCCCAAACTTGCTGAGTAAAAATGATCAATTCCAAAATAGCCTCCACATTAGGAATCATTCTGTCTGATGATACGTTATTATATCATTACCTATAAAGACCTAGGTCTTGGTTACTTGTAGGACTACCTGTCTCCCATTGTATCTGCCCCACTGATTCAGTCTTGCAGGATTCAATCTCTGGTGACTTCAATTAAACTATGTCCTCTATTGCAGGGTCCCTAAACCCTGGTCCGTGAACTGACACCAGGCTGTGATATGCCAGCAACCAGGCCATTAAAAACAAGCAAAATCCCCATCCATGGGATGCAGGCAGCACACAAAACCATGCACACTCATTGTCACACACACACATAAATAGTTTATAAGAATTTATTGATGTTCCCCAGCAGTTCCCTTCACCCAGCCTCAGAACTGTCCCAAATGAATCCAGCCACAAGCAGGTCACGTTTAGTCCACGAAACAAATGGGAAGTGCTACAGCAAGTAAGTCCACTAAATAAACTTAATTCCACCAAGCAAAACTGTAAGTACATCCAAAAGAGCTCACTTGGCAAGAGAAGTTCAGAGTCTCCAAGGCAGGAAGCACTGGAACAAACACATACATTCATAAACCAAGCATGTTGTTCCCACCAATGCCTCCCTCTGCATGCCTTGATAAATAGCTTTCCAGTGCAGCCCGTCAAGACAGGTGGGGCCTTTTCCCAATAATCTGGCAGATCTCCATTGCTGTTGTCTTTTCTCTGCTCTGTGTGCTCTCAGATCCACCACAGAAGGCACCTCTTCCCCCTCCTCTTCATTGACCTGCAAGCTGTCCCCAGCCTAAGCCTGTAAATCTCTTTCTGCCGGGAGTTCAGTCATTAATTAACCCAGTTCCTGATGTGCCAGGAATGAGCTCATCCTCCCTCATGCCGGCTTCTGAGGAAGAGTCAGAAGAGTTGTCCAAGAGAGACATCACACCATGCCCCCTCCAGTCTGCAGAAAAACTTTTCTCCATGGAACTGATCCCTGGTGCCCCAAAGGTTGGGGGCTGCTGTTCTATTGGGACCCAAAAACACGTCTTTTCTATAGTAGCACCTGCCCTCTGGAAAGAGATTACCCCTCAAATTTTGATGGCTCCAACACTGCTGCTGTTAAAAGACTTGGCTCTTCAGCCAGGCCTTTGGTAGGGAGAGTAAAATCCCTTGCTTTGTTTCATCTGGTCTGTGGTGCTTGTCAATTTTTTATCTATATGCTCTATTGATATGATTGTAATTTGTTCAATTGTTGTGAGCCACCTAGAAACATTGAGAATTAGGTGGCATACATGCTTAATAAATTATTACTACTACTATTGTTGCTATTTACTGAAAGGAAAAGTCAGAGTTTTTCTTTTCTTTTCAACTTATTCAGAATATAGAATAAGGCTGTAAAAACTTCCAAAAAATCAGAGTATGTCAAATAGATTCTGCAAATATTAAAATTAATTAAAAGCCTAATTTTTCAAGGCCAAACTATCCTTTTTCCTCTTTCTGAAGGAGCTTGATTAGAGAGAGCCAATTTAGTAGTGAAGCAGACGTTCTTATATGGAATTTTTTTTATCAGCCTAAGCATTTAGTATGCACTGCTAAGTTAGAAAATCATCAGTGCACACATTGAGTATTTTTCATCCAAACAAAAGAAAATTACAGCAAAAAATCAATCTTTGTTCTCTACAATTATACAAGAGGAAAAAAATATGCTCTTAGCTCTTAGAAATATTTCCTGTTGGTTTTTTTTTACTCAAAACAAAAGCTATTTTTGTACTTCAACTAACATAATTAAAAGTACAAAATGCAGATCTCCTTGCACAGTTATTCTCATTGCTCCAATTTGGAGACTGATCAAAATTTCCCTGGGAAATTGGTGGTGGGGGTAAAGAAAAGAGCATCTGACTTGTCCCCTATTTCTGATCACAACATTCTCCTGCTATTCTCAATTTCATATATGTGCACACTCAAGGGGGAGGGAAAGCTTGATTTTAATTGCTTCATTGGAACCTGAAGAATCAACTGCAGAGAAAGTGAACCTCTCCCTCCCTAAACTGGAGGTGGAAGATCCAAAAAGCTATTCTGCAATGCAATTACCCTGCAGCTACTTTGCAGGCCATTAATATCCCATCATTGTCTGAGGAATGCTCTCAGCAGTCAATGCAGTATTCTAATCCTGATTTCCTTTTTACCTACAACTCCTACAAGGTTCTCAAAAGGGGGAAAGAGACATTCTTGAATATGCAGTTGTTGTTTACTTTTAACAACTCTTTAGTCTTCCATGTGCTCATTGAAATATATTTGCAACTTTCATTAACAAAATGGCAATCAAAGTTCTCCTACAGACATCATTAATGTGCATCTGTTCCTTTTAACACACAAACATCAAAACATCAACAAAAAAGCACAACAAAGAATGTTCTTTCTGTGCCAACTCAGAAAGCTCCAACTGCCCAAGGAGCTGCTGATCCAGTTTGACAGAGGAATTATGGAGTCTGTCATCTGCATCTCTATAACTGTCTGGTTTGGTTCTGCAACCAAACAAGATAGACACAGACTTCAACAAATAATTAGAGCTGCAGAAAAAAACAATTACTACCCACCTGCCTTCAGTCGAGGACCTGAATACTGCACGAGTCAAAAAGAGGGCTGTGAAAATACTTACAGACCCCTCACATCCTGGACATAAACTGTTTTAACTCCTTCCCTCAAAATGACGCTATAGAGCACTGCACACTAGAACAACTAGACACAAGAACATTTTTTTCCCGAAAGCCATCACTCTGCTAAACAAATAATTGCCTCAACACTGTTCAACTATTTACAAAATGTACACTACTATTACTGTTAATCTTCTCACCACTTCTTATCACCCATCCCCTCCCACTTGACTGTTTCCTAGTATGATTTGATTGTTGATTGTACCTTATAACTATCATTAAGCGTTGTACGTTATGATTCTTGATTTTTAATGAATGTATCTTTTCTTTATGTATACTTGAGAGTATTTACACCAAAACAAATTCCTTGTGTGTTCCAATCACACTTGGCCAATAAAGCGATTCTATTCTGTTCTGTTCTGTTCTGTTCTGTTCCATTCCATTCCATTCCATTCTATTTTATTCCATTCCATTCCATTCCATTCTACTGAGAAGTTCCTTATCTACATCAGACTGAGATCTAATAGGAAAATGAGGGAAAGTTGATTAGATCAGTTCTTTCAACATTCCCAGAACAGGTGAATATGAAGTTACCATATATGGAGTTAAATTATTTTGTTCTTTCTAAACATGCTTTAAGAAATCCCAGTTTCATGAATTTGGGTATTGCATGAACAGGGAAATGGGGCGCACATAAGTAAGCGAAACTTAAAGTTGGATAATATTGTAGAAATAATTCTTCCTGATATTTGAATTATTCATAAAGATGCAAGAAAGTTCTAAAACCACAGAAGATTACAAGCATAATGTGTAGAATAATATGGCTACTGTTCCATCTCTGCCATGTATTTTAATTAGGGTACCTATACAATTTTAAAAAATGATTTTAGCATGTGAAAATTTTTTAACACTAATGTAATAGATCTAATAAAATGATCACTTCTGGGGGTTGGAATTTGAAACAACAACAACAACAGAAATACAACATTTCATATGATGTATTACTTTTTTGAAAACTATTTTCCAAAAGAATGAAAAAAACATATCTGACTTACTTACAATTTATCATAACATTATCAATTTACGAGCATGGCACTAAAATGTAAGAAGTAATCATAATAATAACAAATTTTGCTCAAAAATAACTACTTGCATAATGTAAATTAAAATATATGAAGTACTTACAATCCAGCTATAAAAAGGTAACTTTAATTAGAGATTTATTTTTAAAGAAAAAACTAGTGACTAAGTTGTTCCTCAAGGGATCTTATCTCACTAGACATCTGGAAAGCTCACTGATTAATTAATAGATTAATTAATTAGACAGATATACTGTTAGAAAAGAATTTAATTGTTTGAATTAATATCCCTTTTTAATTAATGCTAAAAAAAGTCATCAACCTTGTAGCTGAGAAAATGCTGACTTTCTAAATGCCCTTATGTGGAATTAACATCATTATTTGGAAACATACTATTTTAAGCTGACTTATTACACCCCTCGTTAAAGGGGAATGCTGTTGCAAAACAGCTTTTAAAAGTGGTCATGTCCCTTGTCTCTTAAACATACCAAGACAACTCCATGACAACTATGCAGTCTTTCTACTTTATGCTTTATGATTTCACAAAGTTGCAAAAAAATGAAAATTCGGAAAGAAGAAACAAACAATGGGGATACATACATTATGTTTCAACAACATGCATATGTAAAAATTTACTATATCATCTTCTGCATCTGTATCCATTTGTAAGCTCTGTCAATTATACATAATTTCCCCACAAGAGATACCATTTGTACGAAGCTTTTGAATGCCTTAAATCCTTCTGGTAACATGTTAGTTTAGCTGGCCACCTTTCTACACCCAGCTTAATACAAAAACTAGTTGGAATCCCAGACAGTCAAACATGCAACTAGATCAGCCGATAAATAGCTGGGTCGGGGGAACCACCAGCATCAAGATATCAGGCAGTGGCAATACTGTAAAATCCAGCTTCTGGTGTGACAGGGTCAGCATTGGTTATTGCATATAATCATAAATGTCCATCATCAATATGTGAGGATGGTGTTTAGAGGGTAGGTTTGGTATTAGATACCTCTAATTAGGTATTAGAGAATGATGCAAATAATTATGGACCCTCTTGGTCTATAATAGTAAGGGTCAGTAAGTCAATTTCTGTATAGCTACTTATAGTAGAAGGGATGACCTCTGGAATTGTTTTCTCTGAGCTTTCCAAACTATCTCAGACCAAGAACAGATGAAAATTTCTGTAGCATCCATCAGCATTTAGTATTGTTCATTAAACCTAAGGCAATAGGGAGGTAATAATTCAGTTCTCTGCTTTCACGCTAATGAACCTTGAATTTCATACTTACTCAATATGACAGTTCTTTTTCTTTTCTTTTTTCTTTTACAAAACCTGCATTCCATAGCATTGGCTATACATAGATGCAGTCCATTTTAGCATGAGCAAGAATTGGTATTTCTGGTCTCTGTGCATAGGCTATAGAGGTACAATTCCTTATTCATCTAAGATCATCAGTGTGAATTAACAATGTACTTATGTGGATGGGATTCATTGCTGTAGCCTTGATTTGTGTGACATACAATGATATAGTTTCACTAATTAATGCCCTTCTCTGAACTTCTACAACTGGCATATTTGGTTCAGTCAAGAGTCTCTAGATGAATGCTTCATCACAAACACATAACAAGGCAGTCTCACAGCATTTCTACTAAAAAGTTCTCAGAATTGCAATACTAAATTAAATTATAAAGTTCTGTGATTAAAAAAAAGGAATAATGCATCACTAGGATCACTAGGATGTAAAATTCACTTAAAAATGGAAATATCTGTACACTGATTGATAACGTAGACCAGAAAAGATACATCAATACTTTTAAATTTGGTAAAGCAGGAGCAGAAAATATTTTTATAGAAGAAAAGGTATGAGCCCTCAAAAAAGTAATAAGCCACTAGAATTTGCTGATACACTAGAGATTAATACTCGAATGTAGTCTTCTTCTGATAGATAGAGGAATCACTTCCAGGAAAACTGGAATTCAAGGATTATATTATGACCTGGCTCACACATGACAATAAGTAGTTTGTATGTGGTTTGTTCACATAGTAAAATGAACATAACTACTGTACTGTAGTTTTAAGGTCTGTTTAGAGATTAGCATATTTTGGAAGCACAGCTGATTTTGATCTGTTCAATAAACAACTGTTAAAAACACATGATACATTCAATCTATTTTTATCCAGAAACATTAAATATACACACAAGCCTGTCTGAATCCTAAACCATACTTCAACAATCTATTTAATATTTGTATCTTTAACTTTAAACATGTCTATATTGAAGCGGGCATAAGGTGCACATATATTTCACAACTCATGTAAGGCTGAGAACTGATACTCATCACTTAATATTATCAGAAGGATCACCATAACTTAATATGGCAAAGGAGCTTACAATTAAAAACTAATTTCAGGTTGTTTCAGTTCTGTGGCTTTTCAATAAACTTAATGTATTGAAATAATGCATTGTGGCAATTATGCCAACAAAGAAAATACTATGCTGATAATATGTCCATGTAATAGGTTTTCTCCAAAGATTTTTTTCCCTGTACAAAATCATATTACAACATCTTATTTTCAAAAGTGATTTGCTATGTAACAAGACAGCTGTTGTTAAAAGAAATTTAATCAAAAACTTTTTTGACATGTAAAACTAATTGCTTAATTATTTAGATTTTAGTCAAAACTGAATTATTATTTTTTTGCTGGACTGGAATTTTTATTTCACCTTACCAAGTACAGTACAGTATATCGAATATGAACAGCCAGTGGCCAGGGAATCTTGAATTATCAATGATAGCATTCTAGCAAAGATACAGCATATATTCAAGCCAGATAAAACTGAGTGTAAGCTTGTTATAGTACCTACCCTCTTACCAGGATAAAGATTAAAGATAAAGGTTTATCTTTTATCAAAGATAACAATTCATCTTTTATCAAAGATAAAAAGAAATTAATGCTTAACTATAACATATCCAACAAGTGAAGCAACCAAAGAAAATATTACATTTAAATAGAATATGCAATTCCACATAGAATTGTGCTTGCTATAGATTGCTATAGATGTGCTGCTATAGATTATGCCAGTGATTATTTTATTTTGCAATGATTTTATAATATTTTTATAGATACAGCATATAATGATTACTTTATTTTTATACATGAACACCCATGACTGCAGTACTATCTCTGGTCTCCTGGGTTCTCAGGACAACACTATAGGAATTGAAGGATAATCCAAACTCTTGATTTCAAGGTCAGAAAGAAATATTCAAAAGTTCCTTCTTTAACCCTGTAGTGTAAATGGTTGCTGTCAATTTCAGAAATTTCTAGGAGAAAAGGTATAGAAACAGCAGCAAGACTATTGTATGCACAAAAATGGAAGGATGCTTAGATTCCTACCATGGACGAATAATTGCAAAAATTGATGGAGGTAGCTGAAATGGCAAAATTGACTACTTTGATGAAAGAAAAGAACACACATACTTTTGTTTCCAAATGGAGACCGCTTCTGAACTTTGTGCTTGATGCGGAGAAGAATGAAACTTTGACTTTGGGATTTACCAATTAGACTGACAGATCTTGATATAAAGATCTATCAGTCTAATGGCTTGTTTATGCTATTAGGAAAAAGGAAAAAGTTGTGATTTGATATTAATGCCTTATTTTACTGCAACAGAAAGAGTTGGAAGTCAGCGCTTCTTTTTCTTTCTTTTTTCTTAACTTTCCTTACTTCTGCTTCCCTTTTTCCTCCCCACTAATAAATCAGCTTCCTTATAATTTTTGGTGACACACTTCAGTTGAAGAAAAATGAAACCAGCCCTTCTGCTAATCAAAATTATATCTATTCCAGTTCTTTCCAAAAGAGGGACATTTTTCAAAAATGCCTGGAAGAGATACAGTTAGTCCTCTTTTACTGACTGCAATCAGGAACAACTACTTGGTTGTAAAGTGAAATGGCTCCTAAGTGAAACTGCAACTTTGCTTGTCAACTTACTCCAGTTTTCCTTTGCTTTCCAGACCTGCAAAGGAAAGACCTACAGATCTTTTTTGTCTTTTCTAATTCCCAGAATTTCCCCTTAAAAAACTAATGCTAACTTGGAGAAGTGCTCTCTTTTAAATGAACACAACAAATCTAAAAAATTATTTTACCATTATGCCTAATTATTTAAAATATATTTACACTTTTTGATTTTCTGTAAGCAAATTACACTGAATCAGTTCACCCTCAGATGAGATGGTTATATTTATTTTATTTATTTCTATCCTGTCTTTATTATTTTTACAAAAAACTCAAGGTAGCAAACATACTGAATACTCCTTCCCCCTCCTATTTGCCCTACAACAACAGCTCTGTGAAGTGGTTTGGGCTATGAGAAACTGACTGGCCCAAAATCACCCAACTGGTTTTCATGCCTAAGGTGGGACTAGAATTCAGGATCTCCTGCTTTCCAGCCTAGGGACTTAATCACTAGATATACACTATCACTGTGACCTTTATAATGAATAATTACCCTGAACCTCAGATAAACAACACTATCCTTGTAATAGTGTTAATAGGCCTAATAAATAAATACAGAACCAAAATAAAAAAATGATTTTAATTAGCTAAGTGGAAAAGATCCAAAAACATCACAGAATTATTATTTGTTAAAATATTTCAGTATTGCTCTTCATATTGCATTGGCTCTATAGTAAGATTGGGAACAATGTCAGTAATCAATAGAAATTTCAAATAGAAATAAAGCATTTTGCAAACAATGTAGTGCAGGGATGTCAAACTCAAGGCCCAGGGGTCCACCCTGGAAATAGTGAAACAACAGCCCACGGTGCCTCTGCAGTGAAAACACAGCCCTCCTGAGCTCAGTTTTTGCTGGTAGAGGGTTGCAGGAGCTGTCCCAGCCGAAAAAAGAGCTCAGGACCCAGTTTTCTCTGAATAGCGCTCGGGCCACAAGCCCCCAATACCTGTGATGTCAAGCTGGCCACGCCCCATGCCCACACCAGCCCCCAAGGTCAAACACAATCCTGATGTGAAATGAAATCAAATTTGACACCCCTGGTGTAGTGGATACAGCAAGGCAAATTCCTATTGGGAAAATGCAAAACATTGAATGAAGGTCAGTACTATTGTACTAGCATCAGTGCACTAATAAACCACACATAATACAGTATGTAAATTACCAAGGAAAATAACTCTAAAACTACAAGGAAGAGTGTTTTTTCACCTACAACATACTCTAGAGCAGTGGTTCCCAACCTTTTTTGTACCAAGGACCAGTTTCACGCAGAAACACTTTTTCAAGGACCAGCAAAATCAATTCTTCCCCAATAGTAAAGGGCTTCTTAGCTTTAGCTAATATAAAATATATATTTTAATCACTCTTTGTGATTAAACATTATGTGATGTTGATTAACATTCATTCTTTGCAGCCCGGTACAAAATGATCCACGGACCGGTACCGGTCCGGGGCCCAGTGGTTGGGGACCCCTGCTCTAGAGTATTTGATCACATCACCCATATATAAACAAAATAAATGAAATGCCATCATATGAAAAATGATCTTGCTGGCTTTGCCAATATTCTGGAATTGAAAATTTCAGAACTGGTTAAAGAAAAGCGTTGCAAGAATTATTTCAAAAGTAACCTAAACCTGTATCTCATTATTGTGCTGGTAAGTGAAATCAGGCACATACTTAGAGACTTGTGAGTATAGTCAATAAATGCATTTCATCACTGTTCTTGCAATAATAAATATCCCTCTAGAAATAAGTTTGACAAGCATAAAAAGAATTAAGAGAAAATGGAATGATTTATTGCCCGTATTAGATTGACCACTGAATGAAACTCAGAAATTCAGGCCAGCTGGGTAAACTAGTAAAGAATAAATCAATGAAACAGCTCTTTTAAAAACAGATTCCCTTAAGTCCTAACTTCAAATGCTTGACTTTCAGTTATACTCATATCATAATATTAATCATGTTGATTGCATCTGAGCTGGAAACCCAAATGGAGAGCTCGCATACAAGGTCCTGTACAGAAACAAAGCAATAAATAGTTCTTTCAGAAGTAATTTGTTAAGAGGCTAACAGATAAATAAAATGCGTATGGAAAAGAGCAAAATACAAGCAGCCAAATAGAAGGATGATTGTCTGATAAGCACATATTTTGAAAGTCTTAGTCCCAGAAATCTGTGGTGAAACTGACATTATACGAGAAATCATACATGTAGGAGCATTTAGTAGCATTTTTATTCCTATTCATAGTTTTTTAAAAAAAATAATTTAATTAAAGTATGTACAACATAATGAAAAGTGGGATACAGATAGTCCTCGACTTATGACAGTATTTGAGCCTGGAATTTTAGTTGTAAGTCAGGCTGGTTATTATGTGGACCACCATGTGACCTTGCATTTTTCATGGTGGTCATGAAGTGAACACCAGTTATTCAGTGACAACAGCATTTATAAAACAACTAAATTGTCCAAAATGGGTGTTTTTGCCAGAAACTGGAAGTAAATGCTGGGTTTTTTTGCCAAAACCATTATAAATCATGGTCATAGGACCACTGCAGATGGCTGTAGAGAAGTGGTGGCACAGTGGTTAAAATGCAGTATTGCAGGCAAACTCTATCCATAGCCTGGAGTTCAATCTTGATGGGGCTCAAGGTTGACTCAGTCTTCCATGCTTCCAAAGTCAATAAAATGAAGACTCAGATTTTTGGGGACAATATGCAAATGCTGCTTAAATTGTAAACCATCAAGAGTGTTGTAAAATGCTGTGGAACAATACATATAAGCCTAAATGCTATTGATCATCCTAGTGCTGAATGTGAACCACTTGCTGAGCACCCAAAACCTGTTTACATGACCATGAGGGGGATGGCCATCGGAATCCAGATCATAAATAGCCCTGGGCAAGTCCACTGTAACTTCGAACAGTCACTTTGCAACCAAGCCTTAGTTGAGAACCACCTGTACTTCATGCAGGGAGATTTAAGAGGCAAGAATCTTTTCTACAATATATAACCTTGGTTTATAGTAAGCAATGAATGAAAGAATTAAAGACCCGGTCCCACTGCACTTACGGATGCAAAGAGGATGTAAAACGTTAAAAAAAGCTTGCCATCCGTTGGAAAAACGCTATGCATCCTTGTGGTACTAACTGGGGCAGTACAATGTTTCATACGCTCTATCTGTCGAGCATACATCCGTCCACTTGCAATTCGTCATCACGCAAGAAGATTTGAAGGCTGCACAAAACTTTGTGAACGGAATGAACTTTCCACGTGTACGATGTACATCTCCGCAACATACTAGTGGGCAACAACCAATTTCTATGTTTCGTTATAACTGTTTAAACATCACTGTATCCTCTCATGCATCCCTCTGGCCGATCCTCAACTCACATCCACTCGCAGCTGAAACACGGGAAAAAGAGGGAGGAAACAAAAGGTTACACGGAACGTTTACACAGCGTATAGTAAGCAACCGGAAATAGGAACGGCACAAAAAGTTTGTGATCTGGGATATATTCTCATATTTTAAGGAGTGTCCTGCAGGTATTCTAGAGTTCATGGTAGAAGGACATCCTAGGCGGATTACCGGAGTATTATCCTATAGAAAAGGGGAAGAAACATCTGGATCGCTGGGATGGTGACCATAAGGTCCCACATGGTTTACACTGGAGGTTTATCTATCCACAACTATCCTTTTATCGTATCCCAAAAACATGCAAAGGTTTCAGGCCGATTTTTTAAAAGTCTTTCAGCAACAACTTTATTGAAGTAAAAACAAATGACCAAGTTAAACAAGTGTATCAAAGCAAAGATACCTTTATTAACTCTCTAGGTAAACATTTATGACTTTATTAAATAACAAAAATGAACCAAGTAAACTGTATTAAGTGTCTGAAGCAAAAGTATAAACTTTCTTAAGGTAAAACCTGTTATGACTGGTATTAAATAAAGCAAAATGAACCCAAGGTACAAGTGTCTTAAGCAAAGATAAAACTTAACAATAAACAACTAGTTCTGAGATCTAATCTGAGCATCACTCTGAGTCATGTTCCCATGTCTACAGCTGGTGTAAGCGGGGGCAAGGGGGACGTGTGGGAGTGGCTGTCGGCTGTGAGTTGCTGGTTGAGGCACCAATTTTGGGCGGTGCTTGGGCCCCGAGAAACGAGGTGGTGGTGTGTTCAGGCAAGGCTATCGCGAGAGCTTAGATCAGTCCATGAGGTTGAAGAGACCATTCATAAGGACTTGAGATGTCAGGCCAATTACTTATGATAGATTTGTCGTTGAGGGCTTGGCTGGTGGGGTGGAGGAAGGGTTGGGAGGAGATGTATGTGGGGCGTTCAGTCGCAGCTGGTGCAATGCGAAGTGTGTCTGTGGTGTTGAGCAATGAACCCTGGGCCTGGAGCTGGGAAGTTTCTTCGCTGTGGAGTCATGGTAGTTGTAGCCATTGGTAGGTGAGGGGCTGTTGGGAAGAGCCGTGGAGAGGGCTGTGAAGTGCCTGGGTGGAGGAGCAGACCTTGGATGTGGTGGAGCGAGGCTTCATGCCGCGTGGGCTGGGCGGGTTGTGGGAGTGCTGTGAGTTTGCTGCTTTCTTCACTGGTATGGGCTGGGCAAGTGGGACCGCTGGGGGAGAGTTAGTCTGGC
>BHFT01042986.1:5000-52828 GCA_004320025.1 Laticauda laticaudata
TTTATAGTGTGTATATATTTATATACTATAAAATGATGCTATATTTATACATACACACACACACTATAATACACACTATATACACACTATATACATGCATACATACACACACGTTATTGTTATTAATATGTATTGTTTTTTAACAAATTAATGTTGATAAAATTCAGTGAATTTTAAACAGAAACTATTGAAGGACAATAAAATGAAGAATAAAAAGCCAAATAATATTTAGTAAGAAAATATCAGCTTGATAGGAGAAGGATATAAAAAAAATGTAGACATTGTTAAACAGCAAATTATAGCAGTGTCCATAATAATAATAAATTATTAGATATAACTGCGGTGTTGTACAGTATAAACAGAATAACCTATTTATGACAAAGACATGATTTTATCCAAGCCTGAACAAGAAAAGTTCAGTTTATTTACTGAATAATAAAATAATGAGTAAACTTTACAACTAGAATGTAGTATGGTCAAAAAAAGAGATGAATGGAATGGGTGGCATATGGGAACCTGAGAAAAACGCCACAATTTTTACTTTTTACAAAAAGTATTTATTTTTAATCTTTCTTTAATTATTTTTATAAATAGCTCGATGAACATCTCGAACACTGTTCCTTCTCCTGTGAGGTGGATTGGGCTGACCCAAAGTCACCCAGACACCTAAAGTGGAACTGGAACTCACCATCTCCCAGTTTCTAGCTTTGTGCCTTCACCCCTAGGCCAAATTATTAATAATTGGACAGCTCCAGGAATAGATGAGCTGCATAGTTTTTGACTCAAATGTTAAGTAAATGCTGTATTTGCATTGAGGAGAAATAAGCGACTGAGGTACAGCTGGTAAGATTTATCTCCTGGTAAAATATTACTATTGTCCTGACCCAGGCTTCATAAACCGTAATTATTCAAAGCTTGTTTTAAAAAAAAAAAACTATTTTATTGCAACACGAGGAATTGTTTTCATTCCCAGCCAGAATTAAGCTCAAACAGTCCCCCAAAATAAGTACACACCTTTTAGTTCACTGAAGTGCTGCCAAAAACAGAAGTATCAAATGAACTAGAAAAGAAACCAATTGAAGTACAAGAAAAACCAACCAAAGTACAAAGAACTTCCAGGATGACTTGGAACCAATTGAACTACTTTGCTTCCTGCAAAGGTTTCATCATCTTGGCCTGACTTTTATCCCTTATGGGAGGGGCAATCACCTCCCAGCCTTATTCCTGAGTCACCCCTTTTGTTTCAGCTACTCTCATCTTCTAACAGCTCTGTGCATACGCACACTGGGAACAGGCTCCCCTGGATCCTCTGCCTCACTGCTGCCAGACTCCAAAGGCAGCATCCCACTCCCAGATGGTCCTGGCCTCATCTCTGCATCGGATGCAGGACCCTCGTCCGAATCCTCTCCAGACTCCCTGACTGGTCGCCGTTCTTCCCCACTGTTTGATTCCTCTGTCGTCTGCATAGGCTGCCAGCAAACCACAACAACTATATTGACAAATGGTGAAAGTTGCATGCTAGAAACCAGGAGACTGTGAGTTCTAGTCCGACCTTGGACACAAAGCCAGCCAGGTGACTGCTCTAAGTAAAATATGGCTTCCAAAGCTGACATGTGGGCCAGTCATTTTCCCTCAGTTTAGGAAAGAGACAATGGCAAATCACTTCTGAAAAACCTTACTGAGAAAACTGCAGGGACTTGTCCAGGGAATCTCTGATAATCAAAAACAATTAAATGGAAAGAAAAAAAAGGATCACAGACAGGGTACTGTATGAAATCAGACAAGATAATCTAAACTTTTGGCTGGTATAACAGATGCCCTACAAGATAATCTAGAAAACAGTAGCCTGCTACCAGCCGAATAGAAAGAAATAGACAAAACCCAGAACAAGTGTTGAAGATGAGGCTCTAATTGATAAAATGGTTTTGGAAAATTGTAAGAGAAGAGTATGTTGCTCTGTCTGATTCTAAGACGGTACGAAATTGTTACCACACAACTGGATTACACAAGACTTGGTTGGGAAACATCGGAGGGAGTAATCACACCAAGAAATATGTCAGAGACAACGAGCTTGTAGAAAACACAACTGATAATGGACAGTGAACAAATGGGCTGAGATAAATGTCAACATTGCACAATTCTATACAGGCCGACTCAGCATCTGTGATAAAAGTCTGACATCTTAATCAGCCTCTGGGCTTCATAGAGATGTTCTTTCAAGAGGGATATTGAAAAAGGGACTGGGAAGTATGTAGATATTGCCCACTAGGAACTGTCCTAGTTAAGAGATATTAATTTTAGCGATGTCTGGTAGAATCCATGAGAATATCATTGCCCAAAATATTCATCAAAAATAGATAATTCATGTCATATTTGCAATGAAGTGCCTCCCCTATGGACAGCCATAGTTAAATATAGTCTTGCTTTACTTTTGCAGAACTTTGTCGGCAATTAGAATTAGGAACTTGGTTAGGCCCAGTTTTACGCAGAATTCTTTCATATTTTATGTGTCAGCCTACCAAGCTTTGCCATCCTGGTACATTTAAAACAAGGGCAATACTGGTAATACCTGTTTCTCATATAATAAGGCCAGGTCTTTTTTTTGAGTCCCCCAAAAATGGCTAGGCCATATTTTCAGGGGTGACTTAATTTCGCCCCCCCCTTGCATCTTTGGGCAGGCAGGTGGCAATGGCTTGGATGTTGACTTTGGCGTTGGTGGGGCACTTTAATATCAGGGTCAACGCAGGCGGCACCATATCCAGGTGTGCAACAAAAGTACTTCCTCACGGCAAGCCCCCCACCATTCCTCCCCCATTTTGCATGTTTTAATATAGGCCTTAGTTTGGGGGGAGGGGCTTTCATTTCATGCCTATAAAAGATGCTGGGACTTCCTATTGGGGGAGGCCGTATTGCTGGAGAAACAGGGTAGGTATCTTAAAATAATTTTATTTATTTATTTATCTTGTGAAGTATGAGATAACAAATATAAGTATAAACATGATTATGAATACATGAAATTGATACAAATAAAAGAGAATATTAGGACAGGGACGGTTGGCACGTTGGGGTGTGCTTATTTGCTGGAACCAGGGTTATCATTGCAGAAAAAGGTTTCAAAATGCATCCCAAATATATGTTTGAAGTTAATGCACGTAGAATCTGAAGAATCATGTAGGAGAAATTGCAGATATTCTGTTTTATTTGATGCTGTTTGTTCCTTGACTGGGGGTTTGGGGCAATAGAATATCCTTTGATTTCCAAGCAAATTCTGCTCTTCCTCCATATCTACAATCATTTTCAATCCGGAAGAAAGGAACTGTCTACTTTTTATTGGAAAGTACAGCTGCCACAATTAGGGCAATTAGAAGGACAGCTCCACCCACGGAAACCAAAATAGTAATTACGATCATGCCGCCTGCCCGCCCTTCAAACATTATATCGGCTGATTCATAGTTGGTCACTGGAACACAAAGAAATACATAGTTAAGAGGCAAGCAAGAAGTATCAAAAGAAACTCCCGATTTGGATCCTTGTTATCTCTGTAAATTACATTCAGGTCTAAAAATCAGCATCCTAGCCTGGAAATGTTCATAACTTCCTCTATGGAAGCCAAGAATTCGGTTGAGCTCTCCAGGCAAGGCTGAGAAATGAGCTGACATCAGCAAACAAATTATTTTCATACATGAAAAGAGATCCAGATTTCAAGTTCCTACACGTTCCACATTTCCTCCGACAAAGGTTGTTTTTCCAATTGCCAAGAGTTGGGCAGCAGAAGAGCTCCCTTATAAAACTGATGTTTAGAATTAGTTAAGATACAATGTGGTGGGGATAGGTCTCCATTTAAAGCGATTCTTGGATCTCTTTTCCTGCCCATGGACTGCGATCATTCATCTTCTTCACCTCCTTCCATCTGCATTAAGTCAACCTTTAACAGTATTATAAAACCAGGCGGCACCGGTATTTCTAGTACACAGAATACAGGAGAGCAGAGTTGGAAGGCACTTTGGAGGACTCCTAGGGGGTTGGATTAGAAAAGGGTCCCCACCCCTGGCCCACCACTGGGCAATGGTCTATTCATAACTGGGTGGGCTGCTGGGGGCTTGCAAGGGCTTGGGAGAGTCCCTCACTAAAACTGCGGGGCTCGGAGAGCCCCCAGTAACCTCAGAAAGACAAGGAGCAAGGGAAAGCTCTTAATAGGCTTAATCGAACTTCTGGGTGTTCAGCCAAGAGCATTTCACACCTTGTAAAAGTGTTGTAAGCTAGATAAACAATCCTCTCAGCGCTTGCCAGGGAGAGCCATTGAGAAAATCAGATAACATAGCCACCAGCCTCCGAGGGGATTAATTCCCAAATAATAAGAATCACATAACTCACCAGAAACTCCAAGATCCCTTTTACAGTCACTGCTATTAAGTCTGGTTTCACCCAGTCTTTTATTTAAGTATTAAATGCACGAAATAATAAACAACTTTTTGGTATACATACATTTTTAAGTAATTAGGGCAAAGAGGCGACATTGAGTTAGCCACACCTACCCAGTCACATGACCACCTGGCCACACCCACCCGATCGCATGACCATCTAGCCACGCCTACCCAGCCAGTCATTCGGGTGGAGAGCCCCTTGCTAAAAAAATTGAAGCCCACCCCTGGGCGCATGCATAGCTCAACTTGCATCAGTGGCAGGCCGGTGCACATTCACACACACGCAGCTCAGCTCAGCTTGCAGTCGAACTGTGTATGCATGCGCTTGTGTGCTGACCCGCTACTCACATGGCCTGGTTCCCCTCTCCCCAACCAAGCCAGGCCACCAAGCTGCAAAGATTGGGGGTTGCTGGATTAGAAGACTTCCAAGGTCCCTTCCAATTCTGTTATATATTCTGAATACTGGATTGATTGATTTAATTGGGTGCCCATCTTACCTCAGAATAAATCTGAGTATCTTACACTCACACCGGTACTGCCCAGTCTTACAAAACTGTTAAACTTTGACTTGATATGGGTCCCCAGCGAAAAAGCAGTTTATGAGATTGATACACATTTCTACAACATATGATAGATAGATAGATAGATAGATAGATAGATAGATAGATAGATAGATAGATAGATAGATAGACAGATATAGATATAGATATGAACTCTCCACTGCTTCATCTGCATATTTATGCAGCTCCAATTTGTGAATTCAACCATACGACTTTGTAAACCATGGCTTATGGCTTAGCATCGTGGATGCATCATTCTGTTCCCCAAACTATGGTTAAAGTCATGTACAGAAATAGCCAACCTTTGGGGGATGAATTGGTATTTATGACAGCAAGAGCTGAAGGTGCGCCCAGGAAGTAGCTCCCAGGGGGGAGTTTCACTTACTTTTCAGGATGCTTCTAAATTTTCTCATTTGGCCCACCAAACTTGCCACTTAGGGAGCATCCTTGCAAGAAAGCCCTCACCTGTAGGTGTACATTATTCAAATAAAGAATAATGTACACCAATGTTAGGTGTTCATTTGCAAATAAAGATGCTGCTGCTGGGATATGCCTGGTTCTGGATTAAAGCAATGGATTGATCCAGCCAGGGAGTTGTGGGTCAACAAAAAAAAATTAATGGGGAACTTTCTTTTCTTCCTCTACTAATGAAATAACTAATCAACTATTGATTTTAGCTACTTTCTTAAGATACGTTGCTGTGAACCCCCCCCCCCCAAACTTAAGAATCGTTGATATGGGCATAGGATACGATAGATAGATAGATAGAATAGATAGATAGATATTAGTAGATAGATAGATAGATAGATAGACTGACAGATGATAGATAGAGATATATAGGTAGATAATAGATAGATGATTGAGAGACAGAGAGATGGACAAAGATAGAGAACGATTATAGACAGAGATAAAGATAGATATAGATTTCTATGATAGACGTAGAGATTAAGATAGAGATAGATGATAGACAGACAGACAAAGAGAAAGATAGAGACAGAGACAGAGAGAGAGAGAGAGAGAGAGAGAATGATAAAATGTTCACAAAGCAGCCAAGAAATAATTCCCTACTAACATACCTGTGTTTTTAGTCAAGTATCTTGAAACTTACCATTCCTGGTCTGTATGGCTGTTGACCAATCTGTATGTGCTCTTATGACAGACTTGTCATCCAAAAAAAAGTAGTTCACCCTTTAAATGAACGAACGAGCAAAAGATAAGAGAAAATGATTAGGACTGTGGAAGCTGATGGAAGATAAAGAGTTTCAAAAAGATGGAGAAATTATAAATGGTTGTTGGTATCTCCTGGACTTTTATAAAATGCTGTTTCTAAGCAAAAAAAGAACAAAATAAATGCTTCTTTTGAAAACACCCTTAAAAACGAAGGAAGAACTTCAAGAAACCATGGCTGGAAACCATCCAATGAGGATACCCCATAAAGCATAAAGAAACAGAAGATTCTATCGAAATGGATCAAAAAAGTCAAGATTATAAAAGCTCCACATCTTTTTTTGCATGCATGACACGTGCAATACACTAACACAGGGGCCTTGTGTTAAAAAAGGGTAGCCATGGCCTGTCTCTTTTTAATAGGTGTTAACGTGCGTGGTATAGGGATTGACAACTGCAGTGGCCATTTTGAATTATTGGGATGGAGCCACTTCAAAGACAACTACAAGCAACTATAGAAGTTCAACTTTAAATGGCGAGCATGAAAGTGCCTTTATGAGGGGCACAAGTATCCAGTCCATCTCACTTGCCCATGGAAAATACAGGTAATCCTTGACTCATGACCACAGCGGAGCCCAAGATTTAAGTCATATGTCATTGCAGTCGTAAGTGGAGGCATCACAGGACTTGATTTTGCAACCATTTTTATAACCATTGTAAAGAAAGTCACTGTGATCATGTTGTGTAGTCATGAAGCGAATCCAGCATATCCATTGGCTATTTTGTGCCATTTTCTGCCAGAAAAAAGGCAAAAGAAATGTAGCAAATCACGGCTGCAATTGGTCATAAATGGAAGCTGGTGGGCCAAACACCCAAAATGCAATCATGTGACTGTGTGCATACAGCAGTCATAACTATGAGGATGGGCTGTAAGTAGTTTTTTTTAAAGTCCATCACAATTTGGAATGTTTGTTAAATGACCGGTCATATAACGAGTTCTTCTTTACAGAGGAAAACTGAAGTCTTGGAAAAAAGGGAGATATTTATATATCTCTAGGTGCACAATAAAAGTGAAACACCACTCATGCATCATCACAAAATCTCCAGAAATGTAAATCCTACAAACTTGAAATTTGGCACATACTGGCTTCTAAGTGCTCACGAAGAAAGGATTTTTCAAAATGACAATCACAGCATTTATATTTCACATATTATTATTATCAACGTGCTCTGATGGTAAGGAATTTTACTATCCCTCCCTACTTGAAAAGAAATCTGTTCCAAATGCAAAACACAAGCAGAGGAGAGGAGTTTTAATTTCAGTTTTAGTTTCACAGCACTAAGCAGCTTTAATACAGAACAGCTGAGCTAAGCCACGCCCAAGCTCCTTGCTCTGTCCTTTTCACACAGCAAATACTGTTTCAGTTTCCAAGCAGCCCTCAACTCTCACACACTGACAGGTTGCTAGCCAGATGAATACCGATGGATGCTGGTAGGCAGAGGCTCAAATTTCTCCCCCTTATTTTCCTCCCCAAAAACTAAGCCCAACCACATAGTTTGGTAGCAAAGCACAGGCATCGAGCTAGTTACCGATAAAAAGTAGATGGCTTCAGAGGTTGGTTGCAGAAGGGACCTTTGGTTTGACGACAGAACTCTGTTCCCACCTGGTAGCCTATCACACTGATCAACTCATATTGGCTATCGTCCAGGTCAAGAACCAGAAGTTCCCTGGTCACTCTGCAGGAGACGCTTTTGAATTCATCTGCAAAATACACCTGGGCCTGAGGAGTCCTACGGATGTTCTCAATCTGTTCGGTATCTGTTACACCTGAAGAAAAATAGAAAAGAGAAAGACAGAAATATGAAAATTGTTGGCCTGTTTGATCACTAGAAAAAGAATCACAAACTTTTCAAATGGGCAGAAATAGGGAAGGATTTAGCTTTTCTAGACTCTGCTTGCCAGGTTGATAATTCTACAATTGTATGAGCTATGACCAAAAAAAAAAAAAGACCAAGGAAACATGGGCTACAAATATCTGGACTACTACTAGATCAATACCTAATAATACCACTCTATAAAGTCTTAGTAAGACCACATCAGGAATACTGCATGCAGTTTTGGTCACTATACTATAAAAAAGATGTTAAGACTCCAGAAAGAATGCAGAAAAAAGCAACCAGGATGATTAGGGAAGAGTTGGAAGGGGTCTTATAGGTCATCTAGTCCAACCCCCCATCCCAGCAGGAGTCCCTACACCATTTCTGACAAATGGCAGTCCAATCTCTTCTTGAAAGGATCAAGTGATAGTGCTCCCACAACTTCCAAGGGCAACTTCTGTTCCATGGGTTGATTGTTCTCACTGTCAGAAAGTTTCTCCTTATTTCCAGATTGAATTTCTCCTTGTTCAGTTTCCATTATTTCTTGTCTGGCCTACAGGACCTTTAGAAAATAGCTTGACCCCTTCCTCCTCTCTGTGCCAGCCCTTCAAATATTGGAAGATGCTATTCTGTCTCCCCTGGTCCTTCTCTTCCCTAGACTAGCCATGCCTAGTTCCTGCAACGGTTTGTTGTGTTTTAACCTCCAGTCCCCTAATCATCCTGGTTGCTCTTCTCTGCACTTTTTCTATAGTCTCAACATCTTTTTTATAGTGTGGTGACCAAACTGGATGCAGTACTCTAGGTGAAGGTAACTACAGGCTTTATAGAGTGGTATTAGTACCTCACTTGATCAAAGAAGACACCAGGAAGCTTTACGGTGATGACAGGGGTGGAATTCAGATTTTTTTAACAACCGTTCTATGGGCGTGGCTTAGTTGGTGGGTGTGGTTTGGTGGGCATGTGACTGGGTGGACACAGTTTGGTGGTCATGTGACTGGCTGGGCGTGGCCAACTCAACATCACTCACATCGAGGCACGCATCTCCTGCCCTGGCCTCTTGTGACTGTGGGGATGCTGTAACAGTCATAAGTGTGAAAAACAATCACAAGTCACCTTTTTTCAGTGCCATTGTAACTTTGAATGGCCACTCCATACAAGCAAAGTACCAGCAAAAGGGGAAAAAAAAAACTCCAGAGAAGTTCCAGAGACAGGAAATCCAGTCCTGCCAAGAATGTAATAAGGGTTAATGGAGAGGCAGTTTCTGTAAGCAACACCAGAATGTTTCCTTCCTGCCTTCCTTACAGGATTAGGCCAGTAATTTCTTCTAACAACTGATTCTCCGAACTGCTTAGAATGTTAACAACCAGTTCCAGCGAATAGGTGTGAACTGGTAGAATCCCACCTCTGGATGATGATCTAGATCAATGTTTTTCAATCTTGTCAGCTTTGTAGATTCATATTGAATTTGTTGGTTAAGATCTCACCCACTGCTTGGGACTGAAGCTAAACTATCACACAGTTAATTAGTTGGGCTCCCACACCTTTAAATCAGAAACTTGGATTTAAAAAGTACAGTGGCTAGGTTTTACAGTACACTAAACTACATTATAGCTTAGTTCCATGAAGGAAACAGCCGTTTTGGGCACCTGGGAAAAGAAAGCGCAACACGTAGCTACTGTAGTGCAGAGAAGGACCAGGGGAGACATGATAATAGCAGTGTTCCATTATTTGAAGGGCTGGAAGGATTATTTGAAGGAGGAAAGGGTCAAGCTATTTTCCAAAGCACCTGAAGTCCAGACAAGAAATAATGGATGGAAACTGAACAAGGAGAGATTCAATCTGGAAATAAGGAGAAACTTTCTGACAGTGAGAACAATCAACCAATGGAACAGAAGTTGTGGGAGCATCATCACTTGAGACTTTCAAGAAGAGCTTGGACTACCATTTGTCAGAAATGGTGTATGGTCTCCTGCCTGGGCAAGGGGGTTGGACTAGATGACTTACAAGGTCCCTTCCAACTCTGTTAATCTGTTAAACATGTCAAATGTCATATTCTTGCTTTCTTGAACGCCCTTGTCCAAAGCGGGAGTGAATACTAACCCTCCACTTCATACAGAACAGCTGAATTGCTGCAACAACAAGGGCCCGTTAACCATTTCAGAACAAATGTGGCAGATGCTACAGCAGCTTCTGCAGTTCTTTGAAATTGTTGATTAGCAAGTTTTTCCTCATGCAAGACCAAAAAGGAAAATATTTCCAGCTTGAGTCACGGACCATACTCAGAATTGTTATTTTCCCTCTTTTTTTTCAGAATGAGGTGAAAATCTCCTTTAACTCAAGCTTAGTCTTGGCTGTTCCTTACACCCATCCATGCCATTGATCACATCAAGAAAGCACAACTTTCTTTTGCAGACAGTTTTCCAAGCCTGGATATCAGCTTTGAGATTTTCCCCATCCAAAGCTTACATAAACCCAACAAGAGGTATCCAATCCATGGGAAGGAAGTCAAACAAGTCAAAAGGACAGCAAAGAGAAACACTGGCCGGCTTTCAAGATTCTGGTATTATACCCTACACTAAAGCAATAAACTGGGACTCCTGGAATCCTTCTAAATCCTGACCTGGTCTAGCTCAAAGGGCTGGTACTTTCACTGGCTACCCATGTAGATTGCTCCAGATTGCTCTCAGTTGTGGGATTCAAATTCTTTTACGACTGGTTCTATGGGTGTGGCTTGGTGGGCATGGCAGGGGAAGGATACTGTAAAATATCCATTCCCTCCCCACTCCAGGGGAAGGATACTGTAAGATCCCCATTCTCCACCCACCCCACTAACCTGCTTTCCAGCTCTATTCTCTTGTGCAGGGCAACAAAAGGAGACCCAGCTGATCAGCTGGGACTTGGGAGGCAGAGAATAAATGGGGGCAGGGCCAGTTAGAGGTGGTACTTTGAACTACTCAAAATTTCCGCCACCCGTTCTCCAGAACTGGTCAGAACCTGCTGAATACCACCTGATTGCTCTCCATGCCTATGCTTGATTATTTTCAAGAGAGCTACAAAATGTAATTATTTCAGATCTCCTCTTGGACTTCTCTTTAGCACTTAGCAATAGCACTTATACTTATATAGCACTTCACAGTGCTTTACAGCCCTCTCTAAGTGGTTTACGAGGTCAGCATTTTGCCCCCAACAATCTGGGTCCATTTTATCCACCTCAGAAGGATGGAAGGCTGAGTCAACCTTGAGCCTGATGAGGTTAAAACTGCCAAATTGCAATCAGCTGGCAGTCAACAGAAGTAGCCTGCAATACAGCACTCTAACCACTGCACTTTAATGAGAGCTTCCCTTCCCAGTTCCCACAATGAATTCTGTCATTTTCCAATTCTGGATATTCTACACCCATTGCCTACAATGAATTTTCTCATTCTACACCTACTTGAACTCTCATTGCTCCTTCTTCCTCCTTGATGTAGTTACTACTGCTATTCCCATAGCATCTTTATCCAAAGAGTAGAGCAGTGTTTCCCAACTTTGACAACTTTAAGATGTGTGGACTTAGTTGGGGTAGAGGAACAATATGTTTCCATTACAAGGACCTTGCCTTAAAAACGAAGGCATTTATTATTAAAAATGAACTAAGCATCTCCAGTAACTAGAAAGCATTAATATTGAAGCTGAGAGGCTTGTAAACAAAAGACAGATGGCTTCTCCAAAAGCTATTGTGTTTTTAAGTTGTTTGCACAACTGATTTGGACATCAGAATTTGAAAGCACGGAAGATCCTCCTTTGAGAAACATCTGTGAAACTTTAGTAGATGAGAAGAGTTTGATTTTAGGAATGCAATTTCTCAGCCTGAATTTTATTTTTATCTGTTCCTAATGTTGTATGTAAGTTGTTAAACATAATAAAGACTTCGCTTATTTCAAGGTAAATACCTGGTAAAGTGGATGCATCTGGAAGTTGAGCCACTGCTACTCTGACTGTGGTTGACTTAAACTTGGAGGAAGACACACATTTTGGAACATTAATAATAAAACTGGTGCCCATGAAGGTGGTGAGAAGCATGCTGTTGTTAGTGGAGAAATCCAGGGCTAAAAAAATATGAAATCAGTAAGAATATTAGTGTATTTCTTCAGTCTGTAAGCCACAGGATGGCTCATTTTTCATGAAATATGACAGCGCGGTGCAATTTATTCAGAAATGAAGTTTTCAAAAAGTATGGACATAAAAAGCCTGCAATGTTATGAAAACTGCTTCTTCTCTTCCACAAAGCATCATTTAACTCTACCTAAAAGATTGAATTATTTTTTTTAAAAAATCAAAATACTAAGAAAACTTCAGCACTTCAATGTTTCTTCAAAAGAAATCAACCAACCAACCAATTAACAAGGAAAAGCTGATGAAACATCTAAATTTCTTATCACCTCCTAAACCACAGGATATATTGCAGAGAAGGATTTAGCAATCCCACTTTGTAGCACTGAAAGAGAAAATCCTAAAATAAAATGAATCAAAATAATGTTCTAGAATTGAGTCTGTTTTAACAGAAAAATATTTTTCTCTTTTAATTTGTCCCTAGATTGTCCGAGTAAGCAATGAATTGGCATGATGTAATAAAGTTATTTGCCTCTCTTCACACTCTTGGAATCTCATGAATATCTGCATTTTGGCAAATTGGCCTTGGCCAACTTGATGTAATTATGGGACCTTCTCCTTGGGGTGCCTTTAGATAACCTTGACCTGCAATTCCTGCAGTCTTTCTGGCTACACATCATGGAATTTCTGAACTAAGACATCTGAATAGCTCCAGTTGGGCAAGTCTATATTAGTTCATGCAATCCCGATCTCGGCTTGACTGAAGGTCATACTTACGGATTTTCTCCAGATTTTCTAATGGAATGGTCCATCCTGATCGCAAGATGTCAGAGAAAAACAGAAGCAAACCCATATTCACACCATACACTCGCATGGCTGGAATCTAAAGATTTGATTTTCTTCTGGTGTCCTAGAAGCTGCCCTGAATTGCACCTGATTTGACAACTGAAAGGCAGTGAGCAGAAGGATAGATTTTCTCCTTAAAAAAAAAGGGAGGTCCTTGATGTCTGGCAAACATAAAACTAGGCTGAGAAACAGGGTAAACCAGAGAATCAGGCCATGGACCCAGTAAGATGGGATATCTGTTGTGCAAGGGGTTCTTTCAAATATTCAAAGCATGAAGCTGATCTATAAGGAAGTTTTTGCTTTATGAAATCTGGGTAGAAACCAGACAGTGTTATTTTCAGGTTCCTTACCTTGTTAATTGAGATTATTATTTATATATCATTTGCAGTGTAATCCTATGTATGATGCTCAAAAGTAGTCATGTATTACTGAGTCCACTGGAGTTATTTCTACTGAGAAAGTGACTGTAACACAGGGGTCTCCAATCTTGGCAACTGTAAGACTTGTGGACTTCAACTCCCAGAATTCCTCAGCCAACTTGCTGAGTTGAAGTCCACAAGTCTTAAAGTTGGCAAGTTGCAGATCCCTGGTATAGTCCAACAATCTTAAAAAGAAGAAATGTAGGCTTATGTACTTTGAAGAAAATCCCAGTGCATCCATATAGCTTACTTTAGCACTTTATTTTCTTCCTCCAAGAACAGATTGTCCAAATTTCAGGTAATTTATCAGCCTTGCTGGAAGTACAGAAGCTTTCCTTGAGTCAAGCTGGATCTCTCTGATGATTTCAAGGTTATGTGTTGGAAACCACATGAAAATGTTGCAGTCTCCTTCCTCAACTTTGCAATCAAGTTCAGTTGAAAGCTAAAAAAAAGTTTAGTACATTTCAGGCCTACTTATTTAAAGGAAATGTTAATTGTAGATCCCATGAGTAGCAATCTCAAAGAAAAAAATTCCAAATCTGAGACAAATCCTTTTTTTTTTAGTAGACATTTCTTTCCATAATACAGAACCCATTTGACACTGCCTTCTTCATTTCTCTTCAGATTTCCTGGCCAAGATGTTCACTCTGAGATTACTTGTAGGTTTCTCATCCAAGATCTAGCCCTACTTAATTCTGCCCTCCACTCCCCATCCCAGGTCAGCCAAAGATTTTGTGATGGCTTTACTCAAGCTGGAGAGTTCCTTGAAAGAACCAAACCAGATGGAGCACCATTTTATTTATTGATTGATTTGATTTGATTTGTCAAATGCTTACAAGATAGTAAGTATAAACATGAGTAAGAATACAGAAATTTGGTAGGAATAAATGGGGACAATAGGACAGGGACGGTAGGCATGATGGTGCACTTGTGCACGCCCCTTACAGACCTCTTAGGAATGGGGTGAGGTCAATCGTGGATTAGTTTGAGGTTAAAGGAGTGGGAGTTAGGGATGTAACAACAGAGTCAGGTAGTGAGTTCCAAGCATTGACCACTCTGCTGCTTGAAGTCGTACTTTCTGCAATCAAGTTTGGAGTTGTTTACATTGAGTTTGTAATCTGTTGTATGCTCTGGTATTGTAGCGGTTGAAGCTGAAGTACTCATTTGACTGGTAGGACATTGTAGCAGATAATTTTGTATACTATGCTTAAGTCTAAACCATAGGCGGCATAGTTCAAGGATGTCCAAGCCAAAAATTTCAAGCCTGATGATATAGGGTATTCTGCTGTAAGCAGAGGAGTGTAGTACTTTCTCGTGAAATACTTCTGGACTCGCTCAATTGTATTTGTCTGATATGTAGGAGTCCAAATTGATGGACCTAACCCAATGGACAATCACCGTGAAAGCAGCCTAGACACAAGAAATACAAGGCCCTCATTTATACACAGAGGGATTCTTCCATACTATTTCCTGCTATGCACCGTCCTCTCCTAGGGAAAGTTCAGCCTTTCTTTCATATTGTCCAGATCAAGGGTCGCCAAAACCTTTGGACCTCTCAGGGACCACCAAACTCATAATTTTAGATCCCAGGGACCACTAACCGGTTCTGTGGGATGGCCTAATTTGTGGGTGTGGCTTGGGTCATGTGACTGCTGAGCATGGCATGTATATAAATATTATAAATATTTATATAAATATGAATTTTTATAAAAAAAAAAACAACTTTTACCCAAAATCAGGCAAAGCAGGCAGGCAGATTGAGTTGCTCACAGAATCACAGATTCATTCAGAGACTATCTTTCTGCCATTGGCTAGCGCAGTCTGTCACATAAAAATTTGCTGCAAGCAAACTCATAAAATTTGCTACCAAGCAACATTCACAAATTAACTCACAACACACCATATATGTAAATGTTGATTTTTTTATAATAAAAAGAAGCAGCTTTTACCCAAAATCAGCCAAAGTAGGCAGGCAGATTGATAACAGATAATCAGAGTTGAAAGGGACACTTGTAAGTCATCTAGTCAACCCCCCCCACCCAAGCGGGAGACCCTACAACCATTTCTGACAAATGGCAGTCCAATCTCTACTTGAAAGTCTCAAGTGATGGCGCTTACACAACTTCCGAGAACAAGCTGTTCCATAATTGAGGTTGAAATATGATTGCTCACAGAATCACAGATTCACTTAGAGATCTGTGTTTCTGCCATCAGCTAGCTGAGTCTGCACTGCTTCAGTCCTAAGGAAGGTTTGGAGAGCCGAAGATCTAAAGATTAGCTAGAAAGCAAGAAAATCCAATGATTTCTTGTTCCTAGCGCTAATCTAAATCTCCTGGCAAAGCAGAACAGATGATGGTCGGAAAAAGGAAAAATAGCAATTTAGCAGGCAAGTTTACCGGGTAAGGAGTGAGTTGGTAGGGAGGGTTCCCGTGGGCCATGTGGGCGGTGAAACCTTGTGTTTCTGCGTAGCTTGGATTAATTGCTTTGTGGGGGTGCTCTGGGGGTGAGATTTCTCTGTGGCCCATCAAAATTTTCTCACAGCCCACCAGTGGGCCGCGGCCCACAGGTAGGCTACCGCTGGTCCAGATGACCTAAACTCAAGCTTTTTTATCTTTTCAGTCAAGCTCATTTGTATATGAAGAAAATTGGACTCCTATCTTGCACCAAATTCTTTTTTCCCTTGCTTATTTCTTTTTCCTCTGTGTGTTAACTGACTCTTTCATGCCACAAAATTCCTCAAGTAAAGGTAAGAAAAAAAATGCAATAGCTCTTATCATTGGGTCTAGCCAAACAATCGCACCAAAGTATTTATAATGGAATGGCTTTGTCCCATCTGCATGTACTCCAAGGACATAAAAACTAGGCAGAGCTTTGACCACATATCCCAGCTACCCCCTTTATTATAATTTTCTACTGTATCTGGAGAACCCCTTGTTTATTCTCAAACAAGAATTTCCGGCCCGTGCCTTCGTTTTCTGGTTCATACTCAGCAAGATGAGATTTCTGAAGGATCAAAGCCAGTGGTGGGATTCAAATATTTTTACTACAGGTTCTGTGGACATGGCTTGGTGGGTGTGGCAGGGGAAGGTTACTGTAATCTCCATTCCCTCCCCACTCCTGGGGGTAGGTTCCTGCAAAATCCCCATTCCCTCCCCACCCCACTAACCTGCTTTTCAGCTCCGTTCTCCTGTACAGGGCAACCAAAGAAGACCCAGCCAATCAGCTGGGACTCAGGAGGCAGAGAATAGATAGGGGTGGGCCCAGTGGTGGGATTCAATTTTTTTTTTTACTACTGGTTCTGTGAGCGTGGCTTGATGGGCATGGCATGGCTTGGTGGGCATGGCAGAGGAAGGATACTGCAAAATCCCCATTCCTTCCCCACCCCACTAACCTGCTTTCCAGCTCTGTTCTCCTGTACAGGGCAACCAAAGAAGACCCAGCCAATCAGCTGGGACTCAAGAGGCAGAGAATAGATGGGGGCAGGGCCAGTCAGAGGTGGGATTTGCTGGTTCTCCAAACTACTCAAAATTTCCGCTACCGGTTCTCCAGAACTGGTCAGAACCTGTTGAATATCACCTCTGGATCAAACCATAATACCTGGTATTTGTGACGTTCTCAGGGATAGGATTACAGTCTTATGTTGCTAAACTGGGCTTTTTGGTATGTCATTCAGAGGCAGCAAACAGTGCAATTCCCCTTCCTGATGCCAAGTATTAGACACAGGATGCTGGAGGAAGTAATGAGTCGTTGAAATGAAGTGGTCAATGAGCAGCTTCAGGAATATGAAGCATGAAACCTTGCTTGGCCTTTTGGTTGTCAATATCTCACTGGTTAAACCAGTAAAACAGTGTCTTGTTCAGAAATCTACACTGAAACCTGAAAAAAGAAATCTAGTCCAGATTCTGTCAGGTTCTATCTGTACCATTCGCTGGCTTAACTTTCACCCTTTTGTCCAAGTACAGGCAGTCCTTGACTTATAACAGTTACCGTTCAAATTACAACAGCACTGAAAAAAGTGACTTAGGACCATTTTTCAGAGTTACCACCTTTGCAGCATCCCCACAATCGTGTGATCAGAATTCAGATGCTTGGCAACTGACCAGTATTTATGATGGTTGCAGTGTCCTGCGGTCATGTGATCACCTTTTGCGACCTTCTGATCAGCAAAATCAATAGGTAAGGGACATTCATTTAACAGCTATGTTACTAATTTAACAACCACACTGATTCAGTTAAAATGGGGCAAAACTCAACAAATTTCTCACTTAGCAACATTAAATATTGGGCTCAATTGTAGTCATAAGTCGAGGACTACCTGTAATTCAAGGCCTTGACTTGTGCATCGGTTTCATACATAATCTGGACTGAGCACTCTTTGAATGCATATCCCACCCCCTGCTTCTCTTTTTGCCTAAGCTGCGCATCCACAGAAGACATTGGGAATAGCCATATATCAGTTTTAACTTCTCAACAGGGCTGCCACAAATAAAGCACTCATAAAAGTGGATTTAAAAACCACACATGTTCTCAATGGCTACCTTTCCCTTCAATGATCATTTCTAAAGGTGGTCTTTCGGAACAAAAAAAATGGAACAAAGGACCTACGATCTTTCTCTGAAATCATATTAGGCCTGGTTTTTAACATTATTGTACTTGCATTGTGTAATTTTATTTTTTTTAAGAGGTATCTCTTCACTTTTTATCTTTTCATTTAAATTTGATTAAATTAAATTTAAACATTGTTTCTTTGCATTTTATATTGTTTTATTTAGTTCCCTAATATTATTTGATTGCTTATTTAGTATCCTATGACTATCATTAAGTATTGTATCTTATGATTCTTGATGAATGTATCTTTTATGTATGTTTTATGCACCGAATACAAATTCATTGTGTGTCCAATCACACTTGGCCAATAAAGAATTCTCTTCTCTTCTCTTTTCTTCTCTTCTCTTCTCTTCTCTTCTCTTCTCTTCTATGGTGATGAACTTTGAATGTTATTTAAAATGTTTTAAATAAAAATCACCAAAGAAAAAGGGAAAAAAATATAAGGCACAAAGAAAAAAATATTGCCCGATTGATTATCTGATTATCATCTTAAATGCCTTCTCACCCAGAACTTGGGCAGAAAGTATTTCAACTCCCAAATAAACTCACCCAGCCCATTACTCCACCACTGACCTGCTATTCATTTGGTTGATAAGGTATGCTAACAGGTTCCGCTACATGCCTTCACAGCCCATAATATTTAACTGCATCACATTTAAACAGAGCCTATTGTTGCTGAGTCTTGATCATGCTCTTACCTCACTCAAGAAGACCATATCTGATAAATCACCTGACATTGTGGAATTTAACTTGCATTTATACCACTCCCTCCTGAAAATATCTAAAAAATGTAAGATATAGTAACATCTGTGAAACATTCAACACTTTCTACTGCACCATATATTTTTCGGTGTTATCCTCTAATGTGCAGAATTCTTCTATGCAGGACTAAATCTAATGTAGAATAGAAATTGAATACAGTCTAAAGACAGTTCCTATTATTTAAAAGGAAAGCATTTCGAAGTCCCACTGGTGCTAAAGGAAGATATTTTGTGGTTACTTTTCATAGTAAAACAAATAATAAGTCATATTATTTAACTTTGGCTGGATATGTGCTTCTCCCCAACAGCTAATGAGTTCCAGAATGTCAAGAGTAGCGGTATTCAAAATTGCCTTCAAAATCCGAAAATTGGTGGGCATGGCATTGTATTGAAAGTGATGCCCACTATCTTTGAGATGTTCACACCTTCTACACGAATGCCTCTTTTCAATTAGTTGGATGGCCTGGAGTTCTTGTTAATGTCCACTCACACCAGTATACGCTCACAACCAGCAAACCTGTTAATGTTCACCTCTGAGAATAGCTGATTGGGGTTTTCCGGGAGGCGGATCCACCTGCCAATCAGCTACTCGTGTTGAATGTGATGAAGCTGACCAGGCTGTTTGCTAAGGATGCTCGCCAGATGAATACTGATGCTGGTAGGCAGAGGTAGAAATTCTTTTTTCTTATTTTCCTCCCCCCAAACTGGTGTGTTTCTTATAGTCTGGAGTGTCTTATACTCCAAAAAATATGGTAAATCATGCGTAATTTTTTAATACAAACCCAACCTATTCAGAAAGCTACAGGTCTTCAATATCAGAGTTCCCATTAATTTCTGGACACTTTGGAGAGCTGGTTCAGTACATTTATTTAAGTTAATTCTGTCGCAAGTAGCTAGGGATAGGAGTTAGGATAATTGTAGGACTACCAGATGTGGACTTCAAAAATCAGATGACCATTAGAGGACAGCAGAGGTTTAAAAAAAAACTGTAGTTATTTACTGCTCTCTAGTGGTCGACTGAAATTCTGGTCTAGTACCAGTAGCTGTAAGTACAATAAATGTACAGTAATTCGAAGACAAACCAGCGCTGAACTTTATTTATGCTTCATTTTATGTAAATGAATTAAAATTTAAATTAAAAAGTTTAGATAAAAAATTTAAATTTAAACTTTATTTAAAACATTCTACAAACATCAATATTATTTCTTAAAGACTAAAGAAGTGCCTCTTTGGCATTATAAATATTGTAGACGCCTCTGAAATTCTCCATTTCTCTGAGATCACCAATCCTATTGGGACATCCACATTTTGGGCATAATCTGTAGAATGTGGTCAGATCTAGAGGGTTGGCCAGAGGAGAATGGTCAAGGACAGTATTTTTTTAACCTTAGCCATTTTAGGATAGACATCAATTCCCAGAATTTCTCAGCCAGCAGAGAATTCCGGGAGTTGAAGTCCACCCATCTTAAAGTAGCCGAGATTAAGAAACACTAGATTAGGACAAGGGTCGCCAAACTTTGAAATCTCACGGACCACCAAACTCATAATTTTAAATCCTGGGGACTTCCAATACGAATTTTGACTTGTGACAGTGGCTTGCTGACTTTGGTGAGAGAGAGAGAGAGAGAGAGGGAGGGAGAGAGAGAGAGAGGGAGAAATCTAACCTCTCTCCCTCACACACACACACACAAACACAGAGGTAGGGCGGTGGGATTCAAATTTTTTAACAACTGGTTCTGTGGGCATGGCCTAATTTGTGGGTGTGGCTTAATGGTCATGTGACTGGCTGGGCATGGCTTGTATGTAAATATTATAAATATTTATGTATTGACTTTTTTATAAAAAAGAGCAACTTTTACCCAAAATCAGGCAAAGCAGGCAGGCTGATTGAGTTGCTCACAGAATCGCAGATTCATTCAGAGATCTTTCTGCCATTGGCTAGCTCAGTCTGTCACATAGAATTTGCTGGCAAGCAAACTCATAAAATTTGCTACCAAGCAAATTCAGAAAATTAATTCACAACACACCATATATGTAAATATTGATGTTTTTTTTATAAAAAAGAGCAACTTTTACCCAAAATCAGGCGAAGCAAGCAGGCAGATTGAGTTGCTCACAGAATCACAGATTCACTTAGAGATCTGTGTTTCTGCCATCGGCCAGCTGAGTCTGCACTGCTTCAGTCCTAAGGAAGGTTTGGCAGAGCCGAAGATCTGAAGATTAGCTAGAAAGCAAGAAATCCAACGACTTCCTGCTTTCTAGCTAATCTAATTCTCCCGGCACAACAGAACAGCTGATGGTCAGAAAAAGGAAAAATAGCAATTTAGCAGGCAAGTTTGCCAGGTGAGGAGTGGGTGGGGAGGGTTCCCATGGGCCATGTGGGTGGCGCAGCCTTGTGTTCCTGCACAGTCTGGATTAGTTGCTTTTTTTTTTACATTTCTCTGCAGCCCATCAAAATTTTCTCATGGACCACCAGTGGGCCGCGGCCCTTTGCTTGGCGACTGCTCGTTTAGGAGACAGTGTTGAAAGAAATTTCCTGTCTTCGTTTCTCATCTGGGAAACAGTCACCAAATGCTGACAAAAAATAGACATGGAAGCCAGCTTTCAGAAAAGAGATCCTTTAATTCAGGAAGGCAAGAGAAGTAGTGACACAGCTCCATCGCTCCTGGCTTGCAAGCAGATTGGGGCTGTGTCTCTGAGTCTTTTATGCTTAACTCCCCTCTGAAGCTCCTGCAGCTTGATGGGATTATTTGTGTGCCTCTGGTTAAAAGTGATTGCCCTGGATTCTGTGTTCCTGCCTTAATGGGTTAATCCTGTCCCAGGACCTTTGTCTTTCCTACCTTGTCTTGGGGCAGAAAAAAAGGAGTTCTGGTTTTGTCTTGATGAGTTATTTTTAGCCTGATTCTTCTTATCTTAACCGCTCTACAAGTGTTCCTATTGTCAGAGCAGGACTGCTCTGAGTTTTTTCTTTCAGATGGTGATTCTTGGTATTCTTAAAGAGCTGGCTTGAGTTTCTTGGCACTGTTTTCTGAGGTTTCTGGTGCTGTGAGATTTCTGGCACTGTTCTTTTGGGATGTACTCTCCACAACAGGACACTATGGTTGATCAGAAGTCTTGCATTAAAAATGGAATGTCTCATCTACAGTTCGCCCATGTGGGATTTGACCAGTTGTGAATATGATTATTGGTGGCACAATTTAGGTAATTTTTGTGTCCTGTTTTCCTCTAAAGGGGTGAAGAAAATGGATATATATCGGTAGTTACTGTCTCACTTTAATTTCACAGAACCCCCACTTGTCCATGCGGCCAGGAAGTATGAGTCAAATGATTTGACTCATACTTCCTGGCCACAGGGACAAGTGGCTGTGCTTGTCCATCTCTGCATCTCTAAAGACAATCAAAGATATTTGGAGTCTTTTCATCCCAAAGGTTGAAATATAATTGCAAATGCTGAACATGGAAATAATGTCAATTCCTAATTGGCTAAGTTGACAACTTGGGGCCAGTTGTCAACATGCCTTTGAAATGTACATGCTTTAAACAATTACTTGTCCCGGCTTTACATTTTTTGGAAAGCCATTTTTAAGGACTGACTAATGTCATGTCTGTCTTGTCTAATTGAAATCTCTATAATGCAGGGGTTTCCAACCTTAACAACTTTAAGACTTCAAATCTTAAAGTTGTTAAGGTTGGAAACCCCTGCATTATAGAGATTTCAATTAGACAAGTCAACTCCCTGAGTTCCTCAGCTGGCTTTGAAGTTGAAGTCCACAAGTCTTAAAGTTGTTAAGGTTGGAGAGCCCTGCTATAATGGAACAACATCTCAGGCCTTTTCCACTCCATTACTCCAGCAATGTCTCTTCTGTGTGGTAGGAACTGCCATACCAAAGCTTCATTTCAGGAAGACTCTTAACAGCTTTCGAGAAGGTTTTTAAAGGTACATAATTATTTACTTCACATGTAATGAGCAAGACCCCAGGAATCTCAGACTCAGAGTTACTTTCCCACATGTAGGGAAAACATCCACCAGACTTAAGTGGGACTATGCTGAAATCCTCCATTGTTGGGAGTTGCACCACCAGATGATCAGTATGAGTGGCTGGGGACGGACTGAATGAGCCTTAATGTTCTGGAAGTCTCTTAATGGCTTGCTAAATGGACAATCCCCCTTCAGGGACAGGAGCACAAAAGAGACCCAGCCAGTTCAGGCATTTTTAATTGACTGAGGCAAAGTTGGCTGAAAATTTCTTGTATTCTCGACTTCTCCAAGATGGTGCCTTTCAGAGAAATTCAGCTTCAGTTCCTTGGCAAGGCTGGCTTGCCAAGTTAGGGAGTTGAGTTAGAGAGTTAGAGTCAAATACTTCTGGAGGATACCAATTCTGAGGGAAGAGAGCAAAGCTAATGTATGTTTTTAAATGCCTTTTAAATTGTATTTACAAATTACAAGCAAACATTCCCAAAACAGCTAAATATGTTTTTAAAAAAGAAACATTAGGGAAAAAGAACTCCAAACTCACTAATAAAAGGAAAAATGAGGTAGGGGAGATATTTTGATTTAAATACCATGATAATCTGACAAGGTTTGGGGCCTATGTATATCTGTGCACTTACCTGTGTAGGAAGTTAGCACCCACCCGTCTCCTAGAAAAATGAAATATCCTGGGAAATGTTAAAAAGGCAGAATATTTTCTCTAAAAAGAGTAGAAACTCAGAAGCAGAAACTCATCTCAGAAGCAGAAGCTCCCCCCCACCTTTGTTAATGGGTGGGCCATGAAGACCTGGGCCAGAATACTTTACATAACAAAGATCTCCAGATTAAGCTATAGCAATTGCTCAAAAGCCCTTTTAGTGCATAATCCAGCAAGGCTCAACCAAACCTAGAACTCAGGACAGCCTACATAGTTGTCCCTGCATGGCCCCATGGGAGGATGACAACCAATCAGAATACAAGTTCAAATTCAAATCCCAACAAAGTTTATAAAACCCAGGCACTATCAGCACATCAGCCCTTTTTCTTGATCTCTTCCTTCACCTTGAAGCATGTGATCATCCTTCCTTTTCACTCTGGAGCTTCAGGCCACGTGGTCCTGTCCACCATTAAACCTTCCAAACAGCCTCCATGTTTCCAGGGTCTTTTTCCCCACTTGAAACTGAACCCAGAAGGATTTTTCTTCCAACACCTTGGCCAGAAAAATATGAGTGTTTTAAGAATTCAAAGGCTCTGCTTAATGGTGGAGAGCAAAATCATTAGTGGGCAGCAGTGTTAATTCTTGACAGCGGGAGAGGCTTCACACTAACAGATCTCTTACTGGCTTTTAATAATCCGTTTTCCTTGACATCTGCAATGTGGTACTATTCCAATCTCTCAACATTTCAGTCACTTAGACATTCTTGTAAGTATTGTAACAGGAGTGTCAAACTCAAGGTCCGGGGGCTGAATCCAGCCCATGGGGTGCTTAGATCTGGCTTTTGTGGGGCTGCCCTGGAAACAGTGAAGGACCGGTCAGTGGTGCCTCTTCCAATCAAAATGGGGCCACAGGGAGGGGCCGCCCAAGGCAGTGATAGTACCCACCCGTCCGCGGACAGGTAGGCGAGGCGATGGCCCGCGCCATGTCCTCCTACGAGCTGAGCCCCGCCGNCCAAGGCAGTGATAGTACCCACCCGTCCGCGGACAGGTAGGCGAGGCGATGGCCCACGCCGTGTCCTCCTACGAGCTGAGCCCCGCCGAGTGAGCACCTCTGCCCAATGCCCCTGCAGTGGTTGGAGCTGCCGGCGCATTTGGAGATACGTGGGGACGGGGACGGGCTGGGCGAGGGGTGGAAAGGATGGGTGGCTTCGGGCTCTCTCCACTGGACCTGCCGGCCAGGGAAGCAGCGCTGCTGTCGCCTCATCTCCCTGTCCGCAGACAGGTGGGCACTATCACTACTTTGGGTGGCCGCTCCCAGTGGGCCCCTTCAGGTTCAGGCTGGAGGGACTTGGGAAGAAAGCCAAGCTCGGGTCGGTGTGGCTCTTTCACTTGGCAAGCGGGCACGCAGCCGCGGCTCACTTTCCCAGCTCTGCCCAGCCCGCCCGGCTCTGGCGCGGCCCTGGCGGGATGAGCAGAGGGCCCAGCGGGGAGGCGCACACTGCCTTGGCGGGAGCTCCACCAACGGACAGGAAGGCCTGCCTGTCAGCTGCGTTGGGCACCCCAGGCGAAGCTCTTCACGCTCTGCCCGGCGTCAGGCAGGGACGGCGGCTGGACGCTTCTCCCGGGGTGGGCTGAAACTGCGCTGCGGCCCCGGGAGATTCGCCTCCCTGCGTGGGGTTGGGCTGCCCTCTCGGGCAGGGGAGGCTTTGTCGTACTGGTAGTAGGGTGTCGTTTTTAAAAGAATTGACTTTGCCTTCGAAGGCAAAGGGAAGGCGGTGACAGGAGCGCCTGAAGCCGAGTGTCTCTGCTGGGCTCCGGTTGCAGGGAGGAGCCCTGGCTGGCCGCGCGTGGCTGCACCAAATGCCATGGCGTTGCTCTAAACGCTGCAGCAGCACGGGGAGAAGGGAAAGCAACGGTGGCGGAAGGTCTCCTGATACGAAGTGCCCCACCAATGCTGAAGTCAACATCCAAGCTGTCACCGCCCGCCCGAGGATGCAAGGGGGGGGAATTAAGTCACCCTCGAAAAAACGGCTAGGCCCAGCCTTATTTTGTGAGAAACACGGAACTAACCACCCCCAGCGTTGCATCACTTTTAAATCCACAGGCCAATTGGTATAGCCAGGTCTCCATATCCTTCTGAAAGGGAAGGTTGGGAGCCTACCTTACCTTTGGGGGAAAAATATTCCAGAGGATGGGAGCCAGAGCAGAGAAGGCTCTCTTTCTGGGCCTCACCAACTGAAATTCTTTGATTTGGGCCTGTATGGTATTTGTATGTCAGTTCCCCTGATCACGAAGTCCTCCAGCTGGTAAGAGGATCTGTTGTGCAAACCCAGAGTTTGAAGGTACATGAATCGCTAGTCTGCACCCCCAAGAGAGCCAGCTTCCGAGCCAAAGATGGCCCATGGGAGTGATGACTTATTGATTACTAGCTCTATACCCATGCTTTGCTACGAAACTATGTGATCGGGCTTAGTTTTTTGGGAGGAAAATAAGGAGAAAAAAATCCTGCCTCTGCCTACCAGCATCCATCAGTATTCATCTGACTAGCGTCCTGTCAGTGTGTGAGATAATTGTGGGCTGTTTGGAAACTGAAACAGTATTTGCTGTGTGAGCAAGAAGGTGACAGCAAGGTGCCTGGGCGTGGCTTAGCTCAATTGTTCTGTCCTAAAGCTGCTTGGTGCTGTGAAACTAAAACTTGTCTCCTCTGCTTGTGTTTTGCAGGTGGGGGGGAGTAAAACTCCTTGGCATCAGAGCGTGTTAATAATAATAATATAGGAAATACGAATGCTCTGATGGTCATTTCAAAAATCCTTTCTTAGTGAGCACCTAGAAGCCAAGAGGAACATAAGTGCCAAATTTCAAGTTTGTAGGCTTTACACTTCTGGAGTTTTTGTGATGATGCATGAGTGGTATTTTGCTTTTATATTAGAGAGATTTATATTTATATGATACTGATTTACAGAGCTGTCCCCTTGTACAATCATGGTTTTTTTGTGTGATGCAATTTCATCCAGGTGATAAAAAGCAAGGTGGTTTACTAAATCAAATGCCTTCATTTTTAAATGCAACACCTACAAAGCATGATTTTGTCCGCCACGGTGTCTTATCTTCTGCTAAACCAGGGATCTCCCAAGTTAGCAACTTTAAGACTTGTGGACTTCACTTCCCAGAATTCCTCAGCCAGCCATGCTGGCTGGGGAATTCTGGGAGTTGAAGTCCACAAGTCTCAAAGATTGATTGATTTATTGATTTATTGATTTATTGATTTATTGATTTATGTATGTATGTATGTATGTATGTATGTATGTATGTATGTATGTATGTATGTATGTCAGTTGCTTACAAGATAATAGGTATAAGTAAAAACATAGTTATGAATACATGGATACATATTAGAAAAATAAAAATAAAAAAAAAAGTTGCCAAGTTTGGAAATCCCTGCCCAAAAACTTTTGGAGGATATCGGTACTTTGTTTTGGGGGGCTTTTGGACCGGAATCAATTCTACAATGCAACCGGTTCGGGGCATTTCTGCTTGGTCTCTGAAAGACATTAATAATAATTTAGGAATTGCAATTAAGGTTCAAAGAGGGGTTTGCACGACCGCAATTGCAACGCCAGTCCCGAGTCTCTTCCTCACCTTTTCTCGACAGCAGCGGGACGCCCAAATGTTGGGTGCTCGGGAGCCGGAGGCCCGGGCACGGCGGTGGATCACGCCCACCGGCCGCAGGAAAGACGACGGACGCCCATCCGGCTTTTCCGCGGCTTCCCCGCTTCGGCTTGCAGCTTCGCGGTCCGGGAGTCGGTGACGTCAGGGATCCAACCCGGGCTCGGCCACGCCCCCCCCCTCTTCGCGGCCCCCCATTGGCTGCGACGCGCCGAGCTCGCGGGTGGCAGGAAACGTTCCAAAAGGCGAGCGCCGCCAGCCGCAGATCAGCTGCTGCTGCTGCTGCCTGCGGAGGCGGAAGCGGCGCCGGCCAGCGGGGAAGCCTCTCTCCCTCTGGGAAGGGACGGGCATTTCAGGCAGGCCGCTCGGCGGCGATGTCCCCGCAGTAGCTCTCTTGCCTTCGTCCCCACGCTTGGGGGCCAGGGGAGGGGCAATCCGGCCCGAGCGCTTGAGATGCCCGACGCTGGGCGGGCGCTGCTGGCATGGCCTCCTTCGCGGCTCCCGAGCGGCAGGACGGCGACAGCCGGGAGCTGGACCGCTCCCTTCAGCAGATGCTGCGGGCCATAGTGGAGGAGAGGACCCGCGTGAGCCTCCGCCACGAGATCAGTGGGCTCGGTGAGTGGAGATGCCGAGGGAAAGCAGCAGCCGGTGGGGTGGAGGGGCGAAGGCAACCCGGGGGCATCCCTGGTCGAGAAAGTCGCCGCCTTGCTTGGTCGGGAGAAATGCAGGCGCTCCGCCACCCCTTTCTCTGCGCTGACCCTCCTTCTCGGAAGCCCTCTGCACCTGCTCAGGGGCTCGTTTTCCCCCCCGCCCTGCCCCGCCCATAACCTGCAACGAGCTGGAGACCCTTGAGGTGCGCGCCCGCCTTGCACAGGAATTGTGCCTTGGTAGCTTTTCCGCTTCAGTGTAGAAAGGATTCCTTCAAGTACCTGGGGGAAAAAATTCCGCCTCCCCACTGTTGGTAAAGGAACAGGCCTTACTCTTGGTCTGAAATAATATAGGGTCTCCTGCTAGAGCAAGGGGTTGGGCTAGAAGACCTCCATGGTCCCTTCCAGCTGATTGATTGATGATTCATGCATGCAAGCCCACCCAGTTGCATCTGGCTGTAGTCTCCGAAGTGCCCATCATTGCCAAAATGAAACACCAGCCACTAGTTGCTGAATTAGGGTGATTGAACTACTACCAGAAGCTCAGTTCTGTTAAACGTGGGAAGAGATCCTTTCATGGTTTCATAAATAAACCTTTATTCTTGCATAAAGACTCTTAAATGTGGCAGATACAATTGCTCCCTGTGTGGATAGAAGTAGGCCTAATAATTCCCCGATATGAGAATTGTCTCTTACTTCCTGCTAGAATAGATCCTCTTAATAAGACAGATCTGTGAGTGACTCGTTCTTTTGAGGAAAACAAAGTTTGTCTCCTCTTTCCTGGCTTAATTTCTGAAGAGGTGAAGTAGGAGGGGGCTGTTGTGAATTGCACTTTAGTTTTAGTTTTTGGGCCAGCCTGCCTTGCCTCACCAAAGGGCATCAAAGGTATGTCTCCGCTACTTTGCTGGGCAGAGATGAGGAAACTGTCATTTTAATGTTCTCTGTGTTGGGAGGTACTGCTGGTTGCTTCATCCGAAAGCCTCTGAGAGCTTTTATTTATTTATTTTTTAAAAGTCTTCCCTATTTCAGGGATAACGGTTGAAATCACCTCTCCGTTGTCTTCCTGCCTTGTTTCTAACACAGGCCGTAATATAACATGTTTCTGATGTATGTATGCTTCAGTTTCTAGAATGCAGTGTAAACAATTAAATCCCCTGCTAGACAGAAAAAAGGCCTTTGTGTTCTCCAAGTTGGAGTCTGTTGTTGTTATTGTCATGTTGGATGAACACCTGTTGTACATTCTGGAATATGTAACATTCAAGGATCTAATATAATCCCATCTCCAGCATCCTCTGAAGAAATGGTGCAGGGTTTCCTACCGAGGCAGTAGGTTGGACTAGAACACCTCCAAGGCAGAGATGGTCTTCAGCAGGTTCTGACCAGTTCTGGAGAAGCAGTAGCAGAAATTTTGAATAGTTCGGAGAACCGGCAAATCCCACCTCTGACTGGGCCCGCCCCCATCTCTGCCTCCTGAGTCCCAGCTGATTGGCTGGGTCTCCTTTTGTTGCCCTGCACAGGAAAATGGAGCTGGAAAGCAGGTTAGTGGGGTGGGGAGGGAGTGGAGATTTTGCAGTATCCTTTCCCCTGCCATGCCCACCAAACCATGCCATGTATGCCCACAGAACTGGTAGTAAAAAATATTTTTTAGTCCCATCACTGCTCCAAGGTCTCTTTCAACTCTGTTATTCTGCTCTGCTCTGCTCTGCTCTGCTCTATTCTAAGTTGGCTAAAGCATCTTACAGATGTCTTCTTTACAGCTTAATTCTGCAAACAAATTGAATGGCCACAGCATTTATTGGATTGGAATCTAATAAGTGTATTAAAGTGTATTTCCCATGGTTTACTGGGAGAAATGATGAATGAACTTTTCTATAAGAGGGTTTGCCAGATCTTCCCCTCCCCCTCCAAAATGGGAATCTACTCCACTTACTAGGAGGTCATTAGGAAACAACACATACATTATCTGTTCCAAGAGTGTCATATTGGCGGCTCGTGAGACAGATGCATCATGCACAGATCACGCCCACCCCAGCTCTGGAAAGGCAAAAAATGTGGCAATATGTCATGTAACATCAATGTAACATGGCGAGTTTGACTCCTATGATTTATTCTGATTGATTGATTTTTATTATCCTGTCTTTATTATTTTAATAAATAACTTAAGGCTGTGGACATACCTAATACTCTTTTATAGCCTTTATTTCTTTGTCAGTAAACATAAATTTAACATACATAATACTTGTTCCTTCTCCTATTTTCCACACAACCCTGTGAGGTGAATTGGGCTGAGAAGAGAGAGTGAATGTGACAGACTCAAGGTCACTCGCCCCGCTTTCACACCTAAGGTGGGACTAGTGCACATATCTCTTGGTTTCTAGCCTGGTGCCTTCATCACTAGGCCAAACTGGTTCTAAATGGTCCCAGTAGCCCCATATTAAGAGCATCCGTTGGTTTCCCAGAATACTTTGTACCAAGCAGAGTAGTGTGGACAGATTGCAGAAACAGTTCAACTGTTGGTGGGGAAGACATTCCCTGATGACTGAATACCACTTTCTAGAGCTGCGTTCATCAACATTGGCAAATTTAAGATGTTTGGACTTCAACTCTCAGAATTCCCCAGAATTTAATTCCAAACATCTCAAAGTTGCCAAGGTGGAGAAATACTGGTATGGGGGGCAGAGGGGAAGGAAGGAAATCACAGTCCAACATTTTTGTCTTAATTAGATGAGGAACTGCCCATCACAAATGCCCATGGCTTGCTGTGCTGGTCAGACAATATATAGTCAGTTGGGAATTGGGAGCTGTCCCCTTAAGGGAATGCTTCATGAGAAATGTAATTAATGCCTCATGGGAGATGTAGTTCATGTCATGTGGTTACATCTGTAATCCTGACTGGTTACTGAATTGATCTCTAGTTGGGTTGGGGGGAGTTTGTTCACAGGCAGAGTAGCAAAACGACTATGCAAAGATTGTGAACTTTAGATGAATCTCAACATAACTGTGAGTTATACCTTGAGGATGCCTAATAAAATCCAATAGAGAAACTTTGTATGGAAGCATTTATAGAGTTTAACTGTCTGTCTCTATATTCAGCCAGAAAATTAGAGAGACAGCACACTTGCTATTGTCTGACTGAAGCTCAGCTAAGACAGACTAGAGCAGTGGTCTCCAACCTTGGCAACCCTAAGACTTGTGGACAACCCCCAGAATTCCTCAGCCAGCTTTGTTGAAGTCCACAAAGTCTTAAAGTTGCCAAGGTTGGAGACCCCTGGACTACAAGTCTTCTGTGGCCTTTGAGGTCCTGCTTGATCTTTTCATTTGCCTGCTAAATGTTGCCACTACTTTGCCTGATGACCATTTTCCTCCTTCCTGGACAGCTCTCAATACAGTATCATTGCTCACAGTCTTGGTTGTGCCTTAGAAGTTGCATGATCATTCCATGATTCATTCTCCTTTTGTTCCCTTTCCACTCTCCTTTGAAGTGCTATCCTTCCTCCCTGCTCTGAATCCGTGACTTCAGAGCATTTGTCAAGACCTCCTAAGTGCATTATGGGAACAGCCTTTTGTGTTTTATGCACTGCTATTCAAAAAAAAAAAAAGATTCCCTGTGCTTGTTTCTAACTGTGGTTCTGTTTAGAAATCTGGAGAAAAATCTGCAGCCCAATTTGTTATGTTTGAACTTCAGTGCAAACTCAGCTGCCAAAAAAATCAGTTAGAGAAACAGGTAGATTTATATGCAATACAGATCTCTGGCAAAATAATTCAGGCTACATCTTTATTTCTCTAGTTATNGCCAAAAAAATCAGTTCGAGAAACAGGTAGATTTATATGCAATACAGATCTCTGGCAAAATAATTCAGGCTACATCTTTATTTCTCTAGTTATCCAATGCAAGAATATGGAATCCAGCATAAAAACCTTGCACTTTTCTTTAATTAAGAAAATTAATTGTATAACCATGTTGAATAACCATCCTCTTCAGGTAACTCACAAGTTGAAAAACAACTTTATTCAATGGGATTCAATTTATAAGAGCCATCTTAATATTTCAAATGTGATGGTTATGACAGAATTATTGTGGGTTGGGCAGCCTTAAAAAATTTAAATTATAAATAAAAATCAATGCCATTAGGTAAAAAAAAGTTGTTGTTTTCCTTAGTAAGGAGAACTAAACACGTGATGAAAAGAAGGCACAGCCATTTTTGGCTGATTCTTGGAACAATTTTTCTGCGTTAGTGTTTGGGAAGCTACTATCGGTAAAATACAAAGGCGAGACTTTGTTTTACAATTCAGAAATAGTCTTGGAGTGTTTTAAATTAGTGTTTCTTAACCTTGGCTGCTTTAAAATGTGTGGACTTCAACTCTCAAAGTTCCCCAGAGTTAAAGTCCGTACATCTTAAACTTGTCAAGGTTGAGAAATCTTAAACTATTAAGAACAGAAATTTTGCAACTCAATCTGTGTGTAAATTAAAAGAATTAAATCAGTTCACTATTCAACAGTAAGCACCTTCAAGATTTTGCAGATAGATTTGCTAATCTGGTTGCTTTGATTGGTAATAAATGGACACACATTTGACTAATTCACATGTGATTATCAAGCAGATATGGAAAGTACCGGTGATAGGATATTCCCTACAGTAGTACAAGAAAATCAGTAAAGTTTACTGTTAACTTTTTAGTGATGGCTGTGTTTTGGTGGTTGTATAGAAAAAAGACGCACAATATTGCTTCCAAAAGGTAGGATACTAAGACTCTAAAACAATGTTTCTCAATTTGGTCTCACCAAAGAGCCAATTTGGTGGTGTGGTTAAAGCATCAGGCTGAGTTCTAATCCTACCTTAGGCCTGAAAGCCAGTTGGGTAACTTTGGGCTAGTCGCACTCTCTCTTAGACAACTCAACTGTCAGGCTTCTTGTTGTGGAGAACATAGGAAGAGGAGGGAATATTGGGTATGTTAGCTGCCTTGAATTATTTATAAACATAATAAATGTAGGATATGAGTAAATAAATAAAAATTCAAGGTCCTGATTTTGGCAATTAAATCCCTCCATGGCCTGGGGACAGGCTACTTGAGGGATCCCTTCTTCCCAGTTTCTTCTACCCATCCCATCAGGTCCAGCTGGAGAGTCATGTTGAAGGTCCCGTCCGCTAAGAAGATTTGTCCGATGGGATCCAAGTGATGAGCTGCTTCTTCTTTGGTGCCCACCTTCTTCTGGAAAATCATGTTATTATATCTTTGGATACAAATCACCATATTCAGATATTTTCTGTAGAGCTAATCCCTTCAGAAATTTTTCTCACTTTTCCTTGCAAAATTCTTCTAATTTGGAAATAATTTGAGGAGTCGGTGTGTTACACTCCGTATTTGAGCTCTCCCACAAATTTTCAACCCTATTTATGCCTGGGAATTGTGAGACCCATTGTGAAACCTTATTTAGCATATTCTGAAAAAACTTCAAGGTTGATCAGGAGATCATCTTTCAGATCATTGCCTTGGTGGGATATTCAATCTGTAAAACAAGGCTCTTCAAACTTGGTAAGTTTAGACTTGTGGACTTCAACTCCCAGAATTCCTGACCTAACATGATTGGAGGAGGAATTCTGGGAGTTGAAGTCCACAAGTTTTAAAGCTGCCAAGTTTGAAGACGCCTGCTGTAAAATCTGCATTTGCTTCAGTGGTGCCATGCTTTAGGTGTGTAGGTCTAATCAGACATATATGTTATTGGTGCATCTCTGTTCCTTACATGTATGTTTGTACGTATAGGTGTAGTTGGAAGCTCAGGGTGTGCTATGGGTCCCATGATTAGGAGACAGAATGTCTTCAACTGTAATCGTCCAATGTTTCTCGATTTCAGCAACAGTTAAGAATTGGAAATGGGTAGACTTCAGTTCCCAGAATTTCTCAGCCAGCATGCAATCTGGGAAATATCTGGGAGTTGAAGTTCACCCATTAAAATTGCTAAGATTGAGAAACTCCAGAAAGTGATTTGGTAGCATCCCAAATAACTTCTGGTCCCATAGAGATACAAGGGAGGAGACAGGATTTTTCTGGATTTTTTTTCCCTTTGCAATCCTGATCTGGCCTTGACCTTTTTTCAAATTTCTGTTTTTCATTAGTTTGTCCCATCATAGCCATTTTAATCCTGAATCCCTTTTCATAATTGATTTCCAATATTACATTGGGTTGGAAAGAAGAAAAATGAATGTTTTTTCCCCCTCCTAGCCTCCAAATAGTGAACAATTATAGGTGGTCCTTGACTTACAACAGTTCATTTAATGACTGTTCAAAGTTACAACAGCCCTGAAAAATGTGACATGACCATTTTCCACACTTATGACAGATGCAGCATCTTCATGGTCACATGATCAATCTTTGGATGCTTGACACTCATGACAGTTAGTGTCCCAGGATCATATGTTTGGCAGGATTCCGGCAGTTACTCCAATTAAATCATGAGCCTCGAGCCACAGTCCCAAAAACTAAAGAGGATTTATTTTAAGTTAACATTCTATATCCGGCACTAACCTGGGTGTAGCTTAGTCTGAAATATGTAATTCACTGTCACCCTTGATCCTGTTTTCCCTCCCACCCCTCTGGGTGTATCATCCAATGAAACATATCTATAGCCAAGAGTCATCAATCATGCTCTCCAATTAGATTTTTTCGAGTCAGAAGCTTCAGCCATCTAATTAGTCTCTGAAGAATATATGAATGGAATGTACTTTCAATTCCACACTGTTGCCTGCTCTTTGAAACTCCCTCCCCCCTTCTTTCTGTTGTCAACTATAAAAAATGTATAGAAAATGTTTATGAGTTTACAATGATCCTCTTTTGTGACCACTTTACAAGCAAAATCAATGGGGAAGCCAGATTCACTTAACAACCTTGTTACAAACTTAATAAGTGCAGTGATTCATTTAACAACTGTGTCAAGAACAGTTAGATGTGGTAAAATGGGGCAAAATTCATTTAACAAATGTTTCACTTAGCAACAGAAGTTTTGGGCTCAACTGTGGTCATAAACTCAAGCACTACCTGTATATTGGATTACCTGCTGTTTCTGTTTATTAATATACCTGCAAATTTAATCAACCTATTCTAGTTGTCTTGAAAAAATCTGAGTTTTTTTTGCCCCTGGCAAAAATGATTATGCTCCCCATTTGCCTTATCTTTTAAAAGGTCCTGAATAATTATTGTTAGAAAGAGAAGTTTATATCTTGTAAAATTTACAGCTTTTTTCCAAAGGATCTGCCATTGAATATATAACTGTAAAAACTCAATAAGCCAACATTAATCCTACTGTATAGATAAGAATATTCTGGAAGATCAGTTTATTTAGTATAAAAGATATATGTTATTCTACTCTAGTAATATCTACAATTCATGTTTTACCCTCTGATTTGATCTTTAATTTTCTTTGAAAATACTGGATTTTTTTTTCATGTTAGGATGGGCCAAATGCATTTTACTGCCTGAAATAAAGGATCCAAGTATTTCTGGGGTAGGAATATTAGAAATAAATTAAGAAATGCTGCTATTAGATAACAATACACTGTCATTTAATGTATTTTACAATTGTCTATTGCAAGGGTCTTCAAACTTGGCAAGTTTAAGACTTGTGGACTTCAATTCCCAGAATTCCTGAGTTAACATGAGTAGAGGAAGAATTCTGGGAGTTGCGTCCAAGTCTTAAAGCTGTCCAGTTTATTACCTTTAGTTTTAAATATAAAATTCAAACAATTTTACATGAACATCCCAGAAGCCATAATTAATACCGGCACACACTTTTCCTTATCTATTAATTTAAATTTCATCATAATATTAATATCTTGGTTAAGAGCCTAAATAACACTGACTGTACCCAAGAAAACTTTAACATATTATTTGCATTTAAATATAACAAAATGATGTATAAAATGAATATTCTAACGGGCATGAAGAAACTTTTTCCAGATTTCTACAATGCTGCTATTTCTAATCCATAAGACTTAGAACATCTGGTTTGATCGCATGCAATTCCAGTCTGATGGGGTGCCATAAACATTGTCCAGAGTGAGTAGGCCTTTAAAACTGTGGTCTGTTTTGGGGGGCTGAGCCCATTCTGATCATGAACTCTCCTCTTTGGGGGCATGGATGTTCAGATGCTATGCAATGCATTTGGGAAGGTTATATGTTATATATATATATATTATATAATATATTATATAGTATATATATATTATATGATATATATTATATATATATGCGCTGTTTAGTTCCTTTCGGGTATTATCCCATATCATGGTAGTGCTTTTAAAGTGTGTAGCAACGTTTCAGGCAGAATCCCATCTGCATCATCGGCTTCTGTCATGGTAATGTGGGTTCACAGCTCCTGGTTTCAAATTCGAGGCTGGTCCATTCTGATGGCTTAGGAAGCCTGGGGTCTGTATTCACGGATTGGAGTTGGTTGATTGGTGTGTCTTGGTTTTTCTGTTGTTTTTGGTTTGATTGGCTGGAATTTGTTTCTGTGTTGGAGGCTTTCAGTGCAGTTGGCTATTCGTGTGGAAGGAATGGTCTGCTATTCTTAGCAAGTAGTTTTCACTGGGTGCTGGTGGGGGGTGTTGAGTTGGAGGCATAGAGGGAGTCTGGTCTGTGCAGGTGTTTGTCTGTTTTGGTCTATTGAGGTGCAGGTTTAAATTGATTGACAGTCTGCGGGACAAATGTCATCATGGAAGCCATTGCACATGCTCATAAAGATTTCACACCACAAGCCAGGCCAAACACCTGGGCCAAACAACTCCCATGTACCTTCAGCTCAAACACTCATAACAGGCACCCAGATTGAAACCAGCTTCCTGAACCGAAGCCAAGCTGCATGAAGCTCCATACAAGGAGACGGAGTGGTTGCGCAGCAGATCAAAGACACAAAACAGAAGAAGAAACCAGGAAACACCAACAACAGCTCAAGTCAACATGAACCAGACAAGACTCCAACAATCAGGATGTTATAAAAAACATCCTGCCAACAATATAGGCTGCTCAAATTTAAACCACGACTGTGAGACCCTGACCCACATACAAACTTATACGAGAAGCCTGATGATTGGCAGATGAGATTCTGCCTGAAACGTTGCTACAACTTTAAAGCAACTCAATAGACGGGGATAATCCCAAGGAGCTGAACGGAACCACACAAACACACCATATATATATATATGTGTGTGTGTGTGTGTTTATGTTTGTGTGGTGTGATGTGTGATTAGTTTGTTCAGGTTATTTTCCACGGCATTATAGTTGTGCTTTTAAAGTGTGTAGTCAATGTTTCGGACAACATAAAAGCCAACTAATGATGTGGGATATACGAAAGCAAAGCTGAATACTATACATATAAATACGCGAAAACTTAGAACAATAATTATATATATATATATTTCTGCTGGAAATCTTTTATTGTAGATGTTGAGTTGCATTGTATCAATATGAATGGTTTCCCGTGATCCCTTTTAAATATTTTTCCTCTCAGTTGTATTATCACATCGACCCTGTTCTAACAATGTACAGCCTCCCCAAGTAGGAATTCCAGCACGTTTTATATAGGCATGAAATGAAAATTAACCCTCACCAATTAAGGCCTATATAAACATGCGAAAGGGGGGGATATGGTGGGGGCTTTGCCGGTAGGAAGTCTTTTGTCGAACCCGAATTGAGTGCTGCCTGGTTTGGCCTCCAATAAGTGCCCCGACCAACACAAGGGTCAATGCACATGTCGCCGCCCGGCCCGACCGAATGATGCAAGCGGGGGTTTAAGTCACCCCCAAAAGGACCCTTTACCATTTTTTCGGGCATCAAAAAAAATAATGCTGGTATATGAGAAACACGGCGCGTATATCTAATCGCTGTAAGGTTGTCAGCTTCATTGATCACTCACAATTGACCCAATGAATGTTATGTTTGTTAGTCAGACATTTGTTTAAGTGAGTTTTTGCCCTTCTTGCTACCTTCCTTGCACATTGACATATGCATTGTGAATGGTACTAACGGTGGGTTAAGTGGACCTGGTTGGTTCTGAATTTCTTCTTCTACAGTACCTCCAGTTTCTTATTACTTGGGGATTCATACAATCGTTTTTTGTGGAACATTCTATCTCAATAAGAGATATTTAAACAATAATATTCATGGTAAATGTTGTTATGGTGGTATCTTCTTCTGCTAGACTAACAAAAAAGTGTACACCTAAGCAAGCTGTTGAAGAGTATAAAAAGGAAAAAGGTAGTATTTTTCATGTGTGGTGAGACCTCCCATGAGGTCAGAAATATGTGGAATATATATTGTGGCTAGAGAAATAATGGAACAGAAAATTGTGACCCAAACCAGACTATTTCTATTAGGTCATAATAATAAAAATTAAAAAAAGTTAAATACATTATGTTAATGATTTTAACAGACTGCTAGGATGTTCTACGCACAATTGTGGAAGAAGGAAAATGTACCATTCAGACGATGTTGTTATAAAAAAAAATTTACTGTGGCAGAGATGGAGGATACTAATGAAATTTAAGGAATAAAAGAGTCATATTTATTGGCAGAATGGATTTTCCTGATATTTCATATATTGTCTGGATGTCCTGGTCATGAATGGATTTAAGAATAAAAGAGAATGAATAATTAGGTAAAGAATTAGAAAATTGTATTATGTATATCTATATTCGATTTATTATTAAGTTGGAATGTTTATATGAAAAGAAATGTTGTATAGAAAGTATAGATTAATAAAGTATTATGATGTTTACTTAATGAATGTTTTAAAGTTTTAATTTTTTGTTTTAAAATTTGAAACTATTAATACAATAAACAATAACATAACAAACAACAGCACACAACAATAATAATTAATATATAATAATAATATAATATAATAATAATAGAAGAGATATATTTATAAACAACGGCCAACTGCAGAAACTTGTTGGGGCCGAAGTACAGGGATCAGAGATGGTAAGGTTAGTCTTGAACTATGACACAAAAATTGAGCCCAAGATGTCCCTTGCTATTTTTGAGATCTTTGCAAAGTGAGTTCCCCCCATTTAGCGCTTATTTGCACAGCTGTTAAGGGATCCACTCGCAGTTGGTTGTTCATGGTTGTTAAGTGAGCTGGTTCTGCTCGTGAGTTTTGCTTGTCAGAAAGTCCAAACGGGCGCACTCACAACTGGGACTTCGCGACAGCACAATCATGAATACGGAGTCGTTCGCCAAGCCTCAAATTTTCGATCAGCGTAATCAATGGATGCTACAAAGGTTGTAACTCTGAAACATGTCATAAAGCACTTTTTTTATTGACAACAAGTGTTTATTTGGAATGGTCACTAAATGAACTATTGGTAAGTTAGGGACTATTCTCCTGTTCAGTGTAGGATTGAAAATTTTTTTATCTACTGGTTTGTATGTGATTGCTTGGTTGGGCATGGCAGGAAAGGTGTACTGCACAAAATCCCTTCCCTCCCGAGCCATAACCTTGTTCAGTCTGTTCATCTGGTGCGGGAACCAAAGAAAAACCCAGCCAACAGCTGGGCTTTGGGAGGTGGAGAATAGACGGGGGCGGGAGCCAGCTAGAACAGTGATATTTGCGATTTCCAGTTCTCAAAATTTCCGCTAGCTGCTTCTCCAGAACTGTCAGGAACCTGTCTGATCCACTATTGATTCCACAGTGGGGCTTTGCTTGTTTGCGTGGGCTGGTGCTGGTGCCACAGGTGAGGTGGCAGTTTGTGGACTGGTGTTGGAGGTCCCTGCTCCAGAGGATAGTTAAATGTAAATTCCCTCTTCTGCTGCACTTGTTGATTCTTTGAAAATAGCGAATTTCTTGCTTCTAAAAATTCTTTTAATATCTATTTTTATTTCAGGGAAAAAGTCCAGTGCTTTCTTCCACACGCTACCAGTTATTTGCTTTCTCTTCTCCATCGATCCAGGCCTTTTCTGCAGGCCTGGTAATATTAACTACTGTTCAAACAGAAGCCCTTAGCAGGAGAGTTTGCTGCACTTTCTCTGACCTATTATTACCCAGGGGGATTTTCTGCAACAACACGTTTTTGTTTGTTTTTCAGGGATTAGTGGCTATATTCCACATACTACTAGTTGGGGACGGGGCCAGTCAGAAGTGCTATTTGCTGGTTCTCTGAACTACTCAAAATTTACGCTACCGGTTCTCCAGAACTGGTCAGAACCTGCTGAATCCCACCTTTGCCTCATGTATCTCTTATTTCTATCTGTGTCGAGAAACAGACGGAGAGAGATTTTGGTTTAGTGTTTGAGGCTTAGGCATAAAACCAGCTGGGTGATCTGGGGTGAGCCATTTTCTCTCAGGCCCAGGAAACAGACAGTGGCAAACTATTTCTAAAAAAACTTGCCAAGAAAACTGCAGTCCAGGCAGTCTCTTGGGCATGTATATTACAGTATTAATGGTGGGGGATGTTTTTTTTTTTTTTTTTGAAATATTAATGTTAATGAACGTGATATTGCTTAAATTATATATTTAGAGCTGAGTGTTTATTACAAAATGCATTAAATAACGTTGCTGTATAATGAAGGTTCCTATCTCAAGCATAACGCTTTAAGGCTTCCGCTGTATTGCTAATTGTTTTTGTTAACAATTGTTAATACACATAACATGTGTATGCATGTTATGAAAAAAGTAAGCAGAAAGGAAAAGAGGAAAAGAAACTGCTTGAAAAATTAGGTAGTTTAGTTTCCATGAGGGTTTCAATTACAGGTGGAATTGTCTTGAAAACCAATTTATCTGTGTGGTCTGTTGCAGACCTGTAACAAGGAATAGTAGCATTTGCATTTTGCTCCCTTTACTTACTCCTTATTCTTTTTTTTTTTTAATGACCTCCTAGTAGCTAAAAGTCTCTGGGTGTTTTATTACAATGACAGTAAGTTTAGCTGGAGTATTCTGGCTTGGAAACAAGCTAACTGATTGGCTTCAACTCTTAACAGAAGCAGCTGAACACATTTCTGTACTGTGTCCTTTCCCCTGTACGAGTATTGCATTGTGCATCCTCTTTCACTTCTCCCAAGCACATCAGACAGGCGAGAGGAGGCCATAATTGAGAGGAAAACAAGTCTAAGTTTTAAACTGTGGTTTGTTCAACTCCTAGTAAAGAGAAATCTAGCAGAATTTGAGGTTTGAGCTATGGTTTTGAGCTATGTCTGTTCATGATTCGAATTACCACATTTCTGTTCAGTTGTGACATATACACGCAATCAGAAATCAGGTGCTTACAAGATAAAGGAAGCAGAAATGTTGATCTGCCCTCAAAAACTATATTCGAATTGGGAAACCATGATGAATAACTTTTTTTCTTTCTTTGTGTTGTTTTGGTGTGTGCCATATAAAAAAAACCCAGATTCTAGATACTCTCTTTTTTTTAAACCCTGTCTTCTGGGACACACCTTGCATAATCATCTCATATTAATTTAATGGTATGCAACATGGCTTTTGCACAACTCTGTTAGATGATACTTCAGGGCTTCTCTTTGCTCATCTCGGATCTAAACAATAGAAAACCTGATTAGTCCATGGATATGAGGCCGCTAAGCCAGTCAAGAAATGTTTTGTTGAAGGAAAACCAGAAGCGATATCCAGAAGGTGGCAGTGGCAAAAAACACAGTTTTTCCCAAGGAAACCTCATGGACATATCCAGCTCAGAAAATGTTTACTTTTTCCATATCTAATTTAAATTTGCGCTAATTTTTATTGTGGATCTGTCGCACAATTAAAGAACTGTAGGAACTTTAGGAACTACAATTAAAGGACTGTAGGAATTGTGCATTGTGTTAGTGTTTTTGAAAAGGTATTTTGTGCCATAATGCTTTTTTCCTTGGCAGAGCTCAGGTCTAGAGGATGTGAAAAGAATATTTGCTCAAGAACTTGCTTTCATTTCTTTGAGAACAGAAGGAGAATTTCCTAGCCAGGGAAATAAAAACAAACTGACTTTCATATGTCTAATTTCCATGCAATGTTTTAGTGAGGATGTGGAAGTTTTCAAAACCCTACGTGAATCAGTATCATCTGAGAGGGTGTTTAGGCAGGAATCTGACCTGGTTCTTCCATTTGTCTCCATAAAATTTGATCCCAGTAAGGGTCCTCAGCTGACGTGTAAACTCCTTGAAACTTCTTTCCCATATGAGATGGATGTTGTCACTTAGCAAGACGAAACCAGAACAAACCAGAGTGACATCATATGTGACATCATGTCATTGGGCAATTGGCATTGTGCATCATGTGTGTGATGATGTCATGATGCCCCCCCCAAGATTCACTGATACAAAAGGAAGGATCTTCAGAGCACAGAAATGGAAAGAGTGGGACAGTTTCCCCCACACGGTCTTCTGCTGAGTTTTCCCTGGATCTCCATCTTATTTATTTATTTTTAATATCCTATGGATCTTTCATTAGCAGCAAGACCCAGAGAGACCACAGAATTTTAGATGGGCAGATCAGGATTTTATGTAAACAGATAGTTGCTTTATGTTCATACATAAAAAGAGAAGGAAGAAAGGTAAGAGTGGAATGAGAAACACTGCAGAGCAAAATTAACGTCTCATATTCCAAGATAACGTGGTCAAACTTATAGGTCAGTCCTGGAAAGGGGTTGGGTCGAGCCCTCTCTTGGCTATGGATGTGGCCCCATGGGATATGTTACAATGGCATCCTGGCAATGGAATGGAATGGAATTCTTTATTGGCCAAGTGTGATTCTACACACAAGGAATTGGTTTTTGGTGCATATGCTCTCAGCGTACATAAAAAAATTGTTTTTGAGGAGAAGGAATTTTATTTTATGCATTATTATTATTATTATTATTATTATTATTATTATTATCTGTCCGTCTCATAGCAATAACTCTGAGCTGGCATACAAAAAATTAAAATGAAGCAATACTAAAATTAAACAATCAATACCCCTCAAGATGTATTGAAAGGGAAAGGGTAGACAGCTTTTAAGCGTCGCATGAAATGGTGTGCGGGAAGGCATCTCTTATGCTCTCACTGTTAGGTTCTCTCGGTTCTCACACACATGGTTTTGGGAATCCTGTGGCCCGCATGGCTGCCTTGGAAACAGTAAAGGACTGGCCCCCAGTGCCTCTGCCAGCTAAAAGGGAGCTTGGGAGGGCCGTGTGCGGTCCTCTGAGGCTCCGTTTTTGGCCATGACTACCTCTGGCAGTGAAAACATGCTTCCCCCCCCCCCCCCCCCCCCCCCCCAACCNAAAACAAAACAAAAGGAGAAATGTTTCCCCTTTTGCAAGAAGGGACAGGAAAGGAGAAAGGGAAAGAGGAAAGATAAAGAAAAAGAAGGGAAGATGGGAAGAGATCAAGGAGGGAAAAATAAGGAAAGGGGAAAGAAGAAGAAAGGAAAATGAAGAGAGAAGGAAAAAGAAAATGAAGGTAGGAAGGAAGGAAGGAAGGAGATTATAATGAGAGTGAGGGAGGGTCTGAGGGAAGTCCTGTCTTAGCACTTGACCACCACAGGTGATGTCAAACACAACCCTGATGTGGCCCTCAGTAAAATTGAGTTTGACACCCTTGGTTTTTTCAGTCAATTGGTGAAGAAGTGGGAGAGAGAGAAGTGTTTTGGAAATGGATCTTACATGGTGTGATGGATGGTTGGTCAGCAAGAATAAAGCGATTGATACTTCCCTTTGTTCTGAATTCAAAAGTAAAGTCTGATCAAAGTTCTGTGGGTCTCCTCACCATTTTGCTACCTTTGATGGGGCTTGTGGGAATTTGTCCAAAATATCTAGAGGAGATCACCCTCCATATCCTACTAAGTATATGGCCACCCCTGCCCCGCTCCATTGCAGTCATTGGAAAGACAGAATATTTTTTTCCAACAAACTTGCTGGTTGTATTTTTTTTTAAAATGTGATTTTATGTGATTATTTCAGTTTGCCTGGGTGGGTTCTCTGAAAGGCTTTTGCTACAAAAATTGAGCACCTCAGAAGAAGACTTCCTCTAGTGTGCTGATGAAAGAATGGGTTAGCTCTGTCTTCCTACCCAGAGTCTATTTAAAGTTTGTAGCCATGCTTCTCTTGACTGTGTCCCAGTTTTGTCTCAGTCTTAAGCCCAAGAAAGATGCGTTTAACAAGAGCTCCAGAGCAAAAAGGCAGAGTTAATTTCTTTGGATTCTCTTCAAAGTTTTGTCTTGGATTTTCTTGGATTTATTTCCCTTCTTGGATTTACAGTCACAAAGCTCACACTACAGCAATCAGCTGTTTTTTGGGAAAATACCATAGCAGCCAGGTTTCCTTTTGAGAAGAATTGCTCTGAAGGACGACTTCTCAACCAGCTTCAATCCCCTCTACTGATTTTGTGGCTGCATAGATCATGCGGACAGATGGATCGGGTTGAGTTGAATTTTGGACTTTGAACATTTCAGCAAATGTTCTGGATGATTGACATTTGGGTATCTGAGGTTGAACTGTAGTTCCGTATCTGATCGGGAAAGCGTAACACTGGGGACTTGTGATGCACTCCTGTGAAGTTTGGCAAAACATTCAAAAAAAGCCATCCATAAAGAGCATTAACAGGAATAAAACCTCTCTCTTTGGAGCATTAAAGAAGTTGAGTCATTTACAAAATCCACATGGTTGCTTTGAAAGGTGTTCTATGTTTCCTGTGTGTTAAATGTGCCCGTGAAGCAGAGATACCTTTCAAAGCTTTGGGGAACACACACACACACACACACACACACACATATATAAACACAAAACCCTGAAAGTTTATGGCTCCTTCCACACTCCTTCCACACCTTTGACAAAAGGTGTTTTATCATCATCATAATCTTTTAACGATCCTATGATCCCTTGCAGAGTGGAGTCTGGACAACTGAACGGAGCTAGCAGAGTGTTTAATGGCCAGATGCCCTTCTTGTTGCCAATGCAGAGTTTTGTTTAACAGATATATTCTTATTGTGCCCAGAGAGAGAAATATTTGTCTCCCACCTAAGATTGAACTCACAGCCTCCAGATTGTGAGGCAAGAGGTCCACCTTTAGGCCACTGCACCACTCCAAGAAAAGTGCTTTATCTGCACCACCAAATCTTATACTGCAGCTTCCTCAAAATCTTTGCATAGTCCTAATTCGCACAGGAGAAACTTCAAAGATCAAAACTTTCCATAATTATATGTGACTAAAATGTACCCAATCAAAGCTTACAGTTCTTGAACCTTCTTCAACAACATCCTTAGGGGAGGGTTTAGACAGTGTGCTTCTTAATCAACTTTAATGAATCACAGCTGAATAAAAAGTGGAATGATTAATTCTGTTTCTTTGTTATGTCTGTTAATTTCCATGGCAGACTTACTCCGAATCCTGGTGGCAGAAGCTGCTTCTTAAAATGGGGATCAGTGTTGTATGTGCTTTCAGAAGACTGCCCAGGGAGAAAAAAAAACCAAAGAGAAGATTTCTTGACAGTCTTTATTTTCAGTCTTTATTTTACTTTTTTTTTTATTTGGAAAGAAACAGGAGCAATCTGTGGTTTGTGCTGTTCCATGGAACAAGATTGTGCACAACCGCCCCAGTGGCTGAAATGTGTCACAGTCGAGTGAGCTTATTATTCTCTCAGCAGATACAGACACTCGGCTCTCAAGGCTGAGCCATTGATCTAGGGGTGGGATGCTACCGGTTCTGCCCGGCTCTATAGAACCGGTAGCTCTGAAGAGCAGCAGACACCAAATCGGTTCTGTGTTTGCTGCTGTTTGGCCCACCTGCCCGCCTGTCCTTTATTTCCTGCTTTTTCAACTTCAGCTGCTTTGCGCGGCACAGCTGAGGTTGCAAAAGCAGGAAAAAAAGAGGCTTTTCAAATGCTGCACAACTGTGCACAGGTGCTTTTCAGCTCTCTGGGCGGCACAGGTTTTTTTTTACACAGGTGTGTAGCGTGTCTGGTGCGCAAAATGTGGTCGCTGAACTGGTAGTAACACCAGTTGAATCCCAACCCTGCATTGATCCCACGACTTTCATGAATGAAACCAATCAAGTTTTCCTCTTTCCTAAAGATCTACATGGATGCAATCGGAGAAAGGAGAGTTTTAGCTTTAGCTGCCCCCCCCTTAATCTAGTATGGGAATAAAATAAAGGGCATTAAATGCATTATTAATTTCCTGAGCCTACAGCATGTTTGGTGGTTTTGTCTAAACTGCTGCAAAGGTGGATTCCTACTCAGGACTAAACCATCACCATGATATCTTCCAACATTTCCATTATTTTGTGTCTGAATGATCTAGCAGCTTGTTTATAGATGTATTTTTGTCCTGCCTTGTTTACAATCAGTGCAATTTGAGTAGGGGCTTCTAGTCCAACCCCTGCTCAAGGAGGAGACCCCATACCCATGATGGCAAACCTATGACATGTGTGCCAGAGGTGGCACACAGAGCCCTCTCTGTAGGCACACAAGCCATCACCCCAGCTCAGCTTCACCACACATGCATGCATGCCTCCCGCCAGCCAGCTGGTCTCCGGGTCTCTGCTGGACACTTGTGCATATATTTCACAAGAAGAGTTCTCCACTCCTCTACTCGTTGCAAAATACCTTATGCCACCAGACTCGAAATTCTAGACCTAGAAAACCTAGCACTACGCCACCCTCGGTCCAATCTAAGTATAGTACATAAAATCATACATTGCAATGTCCTACCTGTCAGTGAATACTTCAGCTTCAACCATAACAACACAAGAGCAAACAATAGATACAAACTCAAGGTTAATCGCACCAAACTTGATTGGAGGAAATACGACTTAAGCAACAGAGTGGTCAGTGTCTGGAATACTCTACCTGACTCTGTGGTTTCTTCCCCAAACCCCCAAAACTTTAACCTTAGACTTTCTACTGTTGACTTACCCCTTTACTAAGAGGTCTGTAGGGGGCGCGCATAAGCAGACCAACATGCCTACCGTCCCTGTCCTATTGTTTCTTTTATTTTTCTTCTATGTATCCATGCATTCATAGCTATGTTTTTACATATACCTATTATCTTGTAAGCAATTGACAAAAAAAATAAAAAAATAAAAAATAAAATAAAATGTGGGGGCAGGGAGCATGCATGGGGAATATGCACACATGCGTGGGAAGCGGGTATCTTTTCGCTGGGGAAGCACACACTTTGGGCACTTGGTACCGAAAAGGTTAGCCATCACTGCCATATACAATTAGAGACAAGAGGCTCTTCTTAAAAGCCTCCAGTGATGGAGTGCCAATTTCTGAAGGCAAGCTATTCCACTGGTTGATTGTTCTCAATGTTAGGAAGTTTCTCCTTAATTCCAAGTTGCTTAATTAGTTAGTTAGTTAGTTCTCCTTGATTAGTTTCCATCCATCATTTCTTGTCTTACTTTCTGGTGCTTTGGAAAATAAGTTGATCCCCTCCCCCCATCTTTGTGGCAGCCCCTCAAATACTGGAGTTCTGCTGTCCTGTCAAGTGTTAGTCCTTCTTTTCTCTAGATTAGCCATACACAATTCATAGGTTTTAGTCTCAAGCCTTTAATCACCTTAGTTCCTCTTCTCGGCACTTTTTCCAAAGTCTCCAGTATCTTTTTTGTAATGTGGGGGCCAAAAACATTTGTTGGCAATGTGGTATAATTTGACCCCAAAATGTTACTGATCTCAATTTGTAGATTTGAATTGTTTTGTTCTTACAGAATGTTAGAACTTGGTGTTGGCCAACATTTCTTATTTTATTGAACCAATTTATGAAACCTGATGGGGATTTGCTGAAGATAACTATATCTTCTTATTGCCCTCGTCACTGCATGAAAGAATCAACTTAATCCAATTGTCTTTGTATGTTGTTTCATCTGAACTTCTTTTGGGGTAGTGGATATAATTGCCCCATGGCTTTTGACTATGTAGTGGTGAGTGCGGTAATGGTTTATATGAATAAAATTATGCTTGGGTCCTGTGCTTTGTAGAACTGGCTTCAAACAAATCTATATACAGTATATAAAAGTGAAATATCACTCATGCATCATCACTAAATCTCCAGAACCGTAAAGCCTACAAACTTGAAATTAAAGCGAAATACCACTCACGCATCATCACAAAATCTCCAGAACTGTAAAGGCTACAAACTTGAAATTTGGCATGTATTTTCTTCTTGGCTTCGAGGT